>CAUYLG010058759.1:0-84542 GCA_963573385.1 Cacajao melanocephalus
CTCCCACGCTCAAGTGATCCCCTTGCCTCAGTCTCCCAAGTAACTGGAACAGCAGGTGCATGCCGCCACAACCAGCTAATTTTTTGTAGAAACAGGGTCTTTCCATGTTGGCCAGGCTGGTCTTGAACTCCTGAGCTCAAAAGATCTGCCAGCCTCAGCCTCCCAAAGTGTTACAATTATAGGCATGAATTACTGTACCTGGCTTCAGCTTTTAAAATCAATAATGTAGGAGCATGAATTAGATAATCTCTAAGTTCCCTTCTAATTTTAAGATTAATAATTCACCTATCCAATGATAAAATGGGAAGGATAAATGTGGGATCTTAGTGGAAAGCCTAAAATGCATAATGTCTGTGTAAGGATATGAGGGAGGAAATATGACCTCTGAAGATCAGTTCTCATGTGAAGACAAATACTAGCTTGTCTTCTGCACATCAGCAGCTCTACGGCTTTCCATTGTTGAAATTTCTTAACCTGAAATGCAACATCCTCCCTGCCCACCTTCTCCGGGCTTTTCCATTCCTCCATTCATCATTTTCTTATATATTGTCAATCTCATTCCCAGCTGAATTCTTCACTCTTTTAAAAATATATCCTGTGCCTTTCCATCTGTGCTTGGCTATTGTGGTATACCCAACTGGATTGTTCTACCTTCCATTTTTACGTGACAAATCCTGGTCATGCTTTAAGCTCTAACTCAAACACTACCTTCTTCATAAAGCTTTCCCTGCTGGTACTTCTCTCCTAGAAGTTACTGAGCTGTTCTTCTTTGGAACTTCCCTTGCTATCTATCCTTCTTTGAGCATGAGTCTTTATCGACTTTATATGTTATTTGTGCATATCTCATTCCTCATACTGCGAACAGAGATGTTTTAGGAAACTGTACTGAGTAGTTCCTGAATTTAGGCTATAACCTGAAAGACATCTTATATTAGCTTGCTTGCCTAACATCTTGTCTTCTTGTAATTATTTTCCCTGTTACCAGAGTGCAGCAAAAGTAAAAAGGTAGTTTACCGATAGTGCATATTGTCAGGAGGCCTTCCCGCAGAATATTCATGGTGATAAGATTCAGGAGAGCAGGTGCTATGAAATTAGCTATGTACCTTTGTAGGAGTCTTTCATGAGCTTGGTGGTTGGCCAAAGCAACAAAGTCTCAGGAAGACAAATTTATTTGGTGGGAGTCACACGTCTAATTAGGGTCTCCATCACAGGGGGTTTTGTTCCTTCACCTCTCCAATAGACACTGCTTCAGGGCCCACCCCTCAAAACTGCTGAAGTCTGCTATGATCCCCGAGGCAGAAGTATCTTCTGAATGAAGAAAACACTGCTTTGATTTGTTTCTTCAAAAGCTTTACTCCCAGATGGTGCCTCCAGACTCACAGAATCTCAATAACATTTGATTTCCTTCAGGCCATGGCTGATTTGCAGTGCTTTTCCATTTATAATTTTCAGGCTGAATACCTTTATAACTCTTCTGTTTCCTTTTTCTTTCAACTTGGAGCTGGAATTAAACTTAAGAATTTAGAAAAAAAATAGTTGTAAGCAGTTAAGGGGAGATTGCAAAGACATACAAACAAAAGGTCTGAAGAAGGAAAGAGAAAAGAAAATTGGAGGGGCTGGAAGAAAAGTGGGGAATGTGGCCAACATTACTCGATACTACATGAGCCAGAGCTGTACTGACTACCTGTCTATGATGCCTCATTCCATCTTATGACAGACCAGAAAAATTAAATATGTCCAAGATCCCATAATAAACAAATTATGGAAAGGGGGTTTAGATTAAAGACTGTTTAACCTCAGAACCTATGCTCTTTTAACCACAACTTTCTGGGGGGATGCTGAATAACACAAAGGCTGAATGTAGATCGAGTAAGGGACTGATTGGAAGGCAGAGGGAGATGAACAGGTTTATCTTCTTCTTCTCGCAGTTACGACAGAATGCCTGAGCTGGAGGGCACTTTGAAGCATCCTCTCATTTTCAGCTTGTTGCTGAAAACCTAGAGAAAAACAACCCAGGAGGCTTTCAGGAATTTAATTCAGATAATATGCTTCTTTCTTTCCATTTTCTTCGGTTTTCATGAGGCTCTAAGCAGTTGTACTGGTCCCTAAGTTCTGTTTCAAGTACTCTCCTCTTCCCCTCTTACTTCCCTCCCCACCAAGGATGATATTTTTACCTCTGAAAACCTTAAACAGCAATCTACTCCAACTGGGTCCTTGAGGTCAGAGTTCCTAGATGAAGAGGTAATGAAGAGAGATGTCTCAGCAGAAAATAAGGACTGGTGTCGACCCTGGGCCTCAGCTACTTGGGCGATCATCTCAGGTTCCTGGTGGCCTCATAACACACACACCACAACTCACTCATCCCAGCATTACTTAGCTGCCTAAAGTTTAAACTTTGAGTGTTTTCTTTTTTTTTTTTTACTTTCTGGGGTCAGAAGAATAAGAGATAAAGAAAGACAACAGTAGTTTTATTTGTTTATTTACTTATTCACTCAACATCTCTGGTATGCTGTGGGGGAAATACAGATGCCAAATGTGCACCATCTCCACTTTTGAGGAGATTAAAGTGCTGGAGACACTGACCCAAGATTCGAGAGTATTAAGGTAGATTTAAGGCAGTAAAATGAATATAGAAAAGTAGCTAAACACAGTGCAGAAAATAGGTATTAAAAATTATCAGGAAGAGAAGAGGGTAGAGTGGGTTAAATGAGAGGCAAAATTAGGTGGTTGAAGGAGCACAGAGAGGGTCTCTAAGGTTTCCATCTCCCCTCCTGGAGCACAGGGACTTGGACACCAGACTGGGGTTGTGGGGTGGGGTGTCCCTGGAGTCTCAGTGACATTTGCCTAAGAGCTGACTTCAATGAATGAAACAGAGGAGAATGATTAAGAGGTGGTGTCTGGAAACAAAACCAAAGTCAGAGGAAGGCAGGCAGTCCACCCAGTGACTAGAGAGGGATACATGGAAGGGAGTCACCATGGCGACTGGGCCAGTGGCTGAGGATCCTTCTCAGAGGCCGCATAGCGAGGTGTTCAAGCAGATTCTGAAGCCAGGGTTACTGGCTTTCAATCCTGACTTCATGGCTTACTCTCCGAGAGACTCAGAGACAGTGGCTTGACCTTCTTGTTTTACAATTTCCTCCTGTTTAAAACATTATCGATTATTATGGTACCCACCTAGGATACCATACCATCCTAGGAGTAGATTGTACAGTTGAGTTAACAAGGATAAAGCACTATGAATAATTCCTGACACATCATAGGTGGTAAAAACTGCTGATTATTATTAGTTATTAGTGGTTAAGGCCACTTCTCTAAATTCAATTTGGGCTACTAGTTAAATTTTGAGAATGATTTTCAAGTTTGATCCTTATCATTCTCTTTGTCATGAGGCACTGCCATTCCTTAGTCCATTCCAGACACAGCAGAAGACAAAAAAGAAGAAATAAAGCAAAAGAAACAAGAGGGAATAAAATAAGCTCCCATGGTCCTTCTTTGAGAATTTCACTGGGGGTCTAATTTTAAAGAAGGAGACATGAAGATGAAAGAAAAGAGAACACATCATTTCAACCATTTTGTTAAATGAAATTTGTTGGCTCTGTAAAAGCACTTCTGTTTTGTTGATGTCCTCCAGCTTTCCCTGGTTTTCCTCATGAAGAATAACAATTCTGTTCTGTCCTCTCCATCCCAGACTCTAAATATTCTTTTTTTTTTCTTTTCCATGAAAGCAAAACTCCTAGGCTACATCCCGTGTAACTCCAGCAATGTGAGCAAGCTTTTGTTCCCAGTATTGGCAGCATTTCCCCTTCGTTTGTCCCCCTGCCTGTCTGCAGGTCTCAGAGCGGCTCTGCTGTCGGAGATTGCAGGGAGTTGGTGGATTTGAGCCATGGGGCTTCTTTTATGAGCCAAGTGCAGAGAAAGGAGCTTTTCATAGGCTCCAGCCTGCAGTCAGGTACTCCCTGGTGGGCTCCTCACAAAGCCTCGGCCCTGGAGCTCTACCCTGGAGTTTGCATTTGTTTCCTTATAGGGCACGTTCCTGGCGAAGGGCTGGAGGAAATGGCAGTCCAAATAAGCAGCTCCCTCTGCAGCCACTCTGGGCTGGTTCCCTGCTCAGCCCATAGAAGTCACTGGTTTGACCCAGTCTTCCCTAAAGCCAGCCTGAGTTCTTTATTAGTGAGCATGAAAAATGCTTCAATCATAGCACCAGATGGTACCCAAACCAATTTGGATTGTCAGCTGAGGCCTACTCATTTCCAAGGACTTGGTCTAACATCAGTGTTATTTCCCTCAGTGCCCATCTAGCCCTAAGAGATGATCTTGCGCAGATGATTTCAATGAGAAATGATATTTTACTCTACACAGGACCACAGTCGTTACTTCTTTCCATCTTTATCAATTGATTCAACAAGCTTTTATTGAGTGCCTGCTGTGTGCACTAAGTATTTTAGGGCATACCAAAGAGAAATTCAGTTTTTTTCAATAGATATTTGTTGAGAATCTATTATGTATGTGCCAAGCATTATACTAGATAATGGACATACAAAATCACTAAGAAGACGTACTTTCTATAACTCATAGATGTAGAGAGATGAACAGTGTAGTCATGCAATAGGTACTGGAAAAGGCAAGTAACCCAATGTCCTGTCTTACCCTCTTTCAATTTTGCTACTTGAATTATAAACAAAATTTAATTTGGTACCCTATTCTCTCAATCTTCCTAAAAAGAATTTGCCAGTAACATTAATATACCACTTATGCAAGAAGGATGTAAGAGAGTCACTGATTCGGTTCTCTTCTACCTTACCACTAAAGGAGTGGTCCATGCATTATCAATGATGATGTCTCCTGGGAGCTTGTTAGAAATTCAGATCCCACTTTAGACCTGACGGATTAGAATCAGCAGTTTTAATAAGATCCGTAGGTGATTTATCTGCCCAGGGAAGTACTGCTCTGCTAGTTATTTGTGCTTGAGGTATTCCAACAATGATGGTGGGCTCAGTGAAAGTTCACATTCATTTTTTTCAGTGAATATTTATTGAGACCAACAACTCACTATCTGCTAGTTACATCATCACTTTATTTAAAAAAAAGAGGTCAGGCCATTCCTTACACATGAGTCACTGAGTTTTAGACTATGTAACCTTGACCTAAGAGCCACTCTTGATTGGATGGAGAGCTGGGTCTAAGCCAAAAACAGCCTTTGGTGAGCCAGTGACCTTCACAGTATTCTGGCCAGAAAACTCTCTGAAGCACGGTTGCTTTATATTGTGTAAGTAACTCAGTCAGAAACATTGTCTTAGGGAATTCAAAAACTCGACAGGATTCATGGTCACTGTAGTTAAGAGTTATCAAGACATAAAAAGAAGCAAGCAGGAACCATCAGGTTGAGAGTAGATATAGAATAGAAGAAGAAAGTCCAGGTCCATATCACTGGTGTGTGCGTGTGTGTGTGTGTGTGTGTGTGTGTATGTATGTATGTATGTGTGTGACTGAGTTTCACTTTGTCACCCAAGCTGTAGTGCAGTCATGTGATCTTGGTTCACTGCAACTTCCACCTCCCGGGTTCAAGTGACTCTTGTGCCTCCGCCTCCCGAGTGGCTGGGATTATAGACACCCGCCACCACACCTGGCTAATTGTTGTATTTTTAGTAGAGACAGGCTTTTCACTATGTTGGCTAGGATGGTCTGGAACTTGTGACCTCAGGTGATCCACCTGCCTCAGCCTCCCAAAGTGCTGAGATTACAGGCATGAGCCACTGTGCTGGGCAAGTATGAATATTTTTAAGGGTTCTCTTAGAAAGTACTGGGAACTTCATTTGTATATTGCCATTAATCCTCAGAGCACCACTGAAAGAAAGGCAAATGCTCCAAATATATGTTTGTAGTGGACAATGTAGACTTAGAAAAGAGAGGTCATTTGCCTATGATCACTCAACTGTAGAAACATCAGAATTTGAACCCAGTTCTAACAGGTTTAAAAGCCCAGACATGCCTTTTTTAAATCTTCCTTCAGCTTATGGCATATGTTTTTTTGTTGTTGTTGTTTGTTTGTTTGTTCCAGTTCTTTCCAGGAGTATTCTAGGCCACTCAGGTTCCAGGGCAAAATAATGGGCACAAGTTGCTCTCCAGAGTGACATAAAGGAAGTGGCTCAGTGCCCTTGGGAGGCTCAGGAGAGCTGTTTCTGCACCCACCACCATAGGAAGGTGCTTGGGGACTGTGAGATGAATCCTGGCTTGCCTCCTTTCTTTAAGGAGTTTGTAATCTTTTTGATGAAAAGAAGTCTGAAATCTTTTTAAAAAAATGATTATGTAAGTTAATGTGTATGAGAATTCAGAAACTTATGGCAGGTGGTAGGATTTTAGTGAGGCCTTAGAAAGACTTGAGACACATGAAGAGGAGGGGCCCTGCCAGTCTGGGGCTACAGTGTGAGCAAAGGCAGGAAAGAACCTGTCGAGATATGAGGTAGAAAAGTAAATCATCTGCTCCCATTTCTCAAAAAAGCATCTAATTTAGGCTCAGTGAATGCATGCTATCTGAAGAATATATGCATGCTACATGAAGAATATACTCATGCTATGTGAAGAATATACACATGCTGTGTGTAGACTACATGCATGCTATGTGTAGAATACATGCATGCTATATATAGAAAACATGCATGCTATGTGTAGAATACATACATGTTATATGAAGAGTCTGCAGGTCCAGTTGGTGACTGGAGAGACACTGTTATGGGTCAGAGTGAGACTTGTGAAGAACCTGAATAATGATAGAAAAAGAGTGAATCAATGGGTTGATAGGTGTATATGAGTCAGAAGGAGTGCCCCAAATTGTGTCTACATTCAGGAGAGTGGGTGGACTAAGAACTAGGTTAATGAAAGTCACCTCTCCTTTTCACCACTGATAGGATGGGGAGGGGTCTAGACATTAATCACTTCATAGGTTTATTCTTGGATAAGATGGGAGTTCTATCATGTGAAATGTCTCAGAATCTGTAATTATATATGCCAAAGACTATTAGTGCTCAACAAATACCCATTGTTCCGTATATTTCTTAGTTTCTCCGGAAGCTAGGATGTGCTTGAGTTTTGTCCAGTGGGCTTTAGTCAGAAGTGATGTAACTCTCTTCTGAGCCTGGCGCATAAGCATCCCATTCAACCTTCAATTCTTTTGTGCCCTTCTTTAATCATTTGGAGGCCACATGTTCCAGATAGTGTAGCTATGGAATGAAAGAGGGCTGCCTCCTGAGCACTGGGTTTGAAATATTCATGCCGAGCTGCTGAAAGTTTGGGGTTTGGTGGTTGTTACAATAAAGCCCAGCCTTCTCTGACTAATACAGATGTATGTATGTGTTTATGATTGCCTAACGCTTAGTAGATGTTCATAAATATTTGCTCAGTGAACAAATGAATGATTATATCAGTTATGAGACTGGCTCGGTATGATTATTTTTTCATCTTAATTTTCTACTCTTTGAGAGTCTAATGTGTGTTGGACTCTCCCTTTCAAAGATCTTGATGTCATTATTTTCCTGGAGTTATCTGAATGTTTGAGAGAAGGCTGGGGAAAGAGTGGAAGGTATAAGGGTGATTTTCCTCTGCCCTTGCCCCTGCTAGGGATCATTCCAGGGACCTTCATCCCCTGGGAAAAACCTTGCTAAAGGAACCAGATCGGTCAACCAAAAGGAGGAATTGCCCATTTAAAGACTGAAAATTCAGGAATGTCGTTCAGAAAAATATCACAGATCTCTGCAATCTACACACACATCATTTTCTTTGCCTAACATATTCACCAACCAATTATGTGAAAACCTCTGAGTTTGAAAGAGATCAGTTCTGTGTTATATCCAGCATTCCTGATGTCCTTGAGGCTCTGTTTTGTAATTAAAAAAAAGTGTAAAATCACTCAGGGTGATCTGGATTCAGGGCAGAGGAAAGGGCTCCTGCTGGGTGGCCCTCTTTTCTCTTTCCTTACGTGTAAATTTTACCCACTTAGCCCCTCAATTGGAACAAGATGAGGATTTGTTTGGTTTGCAATTAACAGCTGACTGAAACCTTCTAGAACTGTAGGCTTTGGGGGCACACATTTCCCACCAGGCCTTCACCCCCTCCATCCTTTCTGCTAAACACTGCTAACCCATACACCTGCTGAGAAATCAGACCCCCATAAGTTCTATTTCAAATCCATGACCTAATTTTTTTGAACTTCAAAATGATAATATGTAGTAGCAACATGGATTTTTGTTTATAGAGAAGTGTTTGAAGAGCCTAGGGACACATCCATGATAAAACTACTCCATTTGCTAATTAATACATTTCCCAATTTGAGCTCCAGCAGAGAATTTGTATATTTAGTCTGAAGAAAACTCATTTGCCAATATCTGATCATTTATTCCAGAGTGTACTCACAGTGATTCCACAGTATTAGACTTGTGTAAAGCTGTTTAACCACTCATAGATATTTAAGACTTTTTTCCCCCTAAATATGTAGTAAATGCCTCATTATTGAGGGGAAAGTAAAAACAATCAAATTTATGAAAGGACCACCCTCAGTGTCATACAGGTGGGACAGGACTGTAGAAAGGACAGACAATTTGGGGCACTCCTGACTCACATACACCTCCTACCAGTCCACACCGATCAACCCATTGATTCACTGTTTTTCTATCATTATTCAGGTTCTTCACAAGTCTCACTCTGACCCGTAACAGTCTCTCTCCAGTCACCAACTGGA
Organism: Cacajao melanocephalus; assembly: GCA_963573385.1. Taxonomy (NCBI): domain Eukaryota; kingdom Metazoa; phylum Chordata; class Mammalia; order Primates; family Pitheciidae; genus Cacajao; species Cacajao melanocephalus. Next base: position 8,732 of record CAUYLG010058759.1, read on the forward strand.
CTGACAGATTCTTCATCTAACATGTATATATTCTTCACATAGCATGGACAGGACTGTGGAAAGGGCTGGGCATCTGAAGAATACCCACAATGTAGCTGCTTCTCTCCCACCGCAAGCTGCGTGACCTTGGGCAAGTCCCATGGTGTTTCTGATTGTCTGATTCAGTAAAACTGACTAGTTCCACCAAGTAGTCTCTGATATCTTTTCTAGCTCTAACGATCTAAAAAGTTTTCTCGAAAGCTTTAAAACACTAAAGCAATAGTATAATTGGTCAGCAGAGTGGAAGAAGGATGGATGGACTGGGTCTCCAGTGAGTCTATATTTGTGGAGTCATTGTGCATTAAAAGTTCATTTTTCTTTTTGTTTTTCTGGCTTTCTGTCCCACCACCCCACTTTCACAGGGTAGTCCTGGTTGTAGGACCCTTTCACTTGCTCCATTGTTCCTTTCAGTGGTCTGGAGAGTGGAGAAACCAGACAGCAGGACCTGTGAATTAGAAGGAGTAGGATAAACATCAGAACTCATGGCCTGTTTCTGTCTGAAGCTATTCATGGCAGGGGACTCGGGAGGAAGTGCTGTTGACCAACCAGCCAGCCTTCATAGCATTGAGTTTAGGAGCCAAACCCCATTGATTCATGGTGCACTTTCTCTCAGGATTTCAGGGTGTGAGTGTCTTTGATTTGGGAAAACAATAACATTCCTGAGTTCCCTGGCCCAGAACCATCTTAATTCTACTCAGTCTTACCATGAGTTTTAAGAGAAAAGAGCTAGATGGAACCCGCCAGACTGACTCAATTTCTACCATACTTGGGTCTATTTCCAGGGTTCACCTCGCTGTGCCTTTAAAACCTAAGCAAGGAAGAAAACATAATTAGACTCCCAGCTTTCTTCACAGGGCAGTCTAAAGCCTTTATCTGTAAGTATGTCCTCCATGGACAAATACTGGGCCCCAAGGAAGGAGAGAGAAGGCATTCTTGGGCATGCCTGGCTCAGAATTAAGCTGTAGGTAGTACGGGGCTTGGAGGAGCAGGAGACATTGTGGTGGGCAGTTGTATTTTTCCGACCGCATCAGCATGGCAATCTCCATTTCTCATCTAAATCCACCTTATGTGAAATAGGTCCGAATAGGTCTACTCTTCCAGCCTCCCCACCCCCACTGTGCTTGCCCTGTCACCTGCTCCCTGCCTAGAATGAGAAACGGTGCTTCTGTTTTCCCTCCATCCACCAGGAGGATTTGCCATAGCAATCATTTGAACCATTGGGAAACTCAGCCAAGCGGCACCGCATGTGACAGAATCTGTGCCTGTTTTTCTGCACAGTGGGGGTTTAAACTTTTTTGGGGGCTCCTGCCTGAGGCCCAACTTTCCCCCTCATGAAGCCGATATTTGGCAGGGAGAAGCAAACAAACACTTAAATGGTCAACCAAATTTCAGCCTGTATTAATTATATCATTCAGAGACTTTTTTTTTTTTTTTGGCTTAAATATAGCATCATGAATACACAGCTGCAGAGACTGTGCCAAACAGCTCAGCCGGCTGTACACACTGCCATCAGTGGAAAACTGTTTTTCTTTTCTCCTGCTTGAGGTGTTATCATCGGGAGCCATGTGGATACTCCCTGGGCCAAGCAGCCATCCCTCCAGCAACTTCACAAAAGCAGCTGTGGGGGATGGGCTCTCCCTGTGGAAGCTGGATGTGCCGGCCGGGGTTGAGGGGAAGAGGGGGATGTCACAAAGTCTGTTGCATGGATCCCTCAGAGAGTAACTCTGAGCAATGAGATGCTATGTGTCTGGCCAGGGCTACAACCAGAACTGTATACCTGAGATAGACACTGTTTTTACATTCTAGTCAGAATCATGAATAATGTGCTTCAGTTATGGCAGTGCTCTGGCTGGGAACAAGTTCCCAGGTGCCTCTGTTGCTTTACTGGAGAACTTTGAACTCCATAAGGGGAGGAGACTATGATATGTGCAATAGCCATAGAAAATGTATTATAAACCTGAAATAATTAAAGAACAATACCAGGTGTTAAAACGTATGCTCTGAATGAAGAGACCCCCCTCCTCCGGCGGAAACAGGCTTTGTGTAAGCAACATGGCTGTTTATTCACCCCGGTGTGAGTGGGCTGAGTCTGAAAAGAGAGTCAGCAGAGGGCGGTGGGACGGGAGTTGGTGTTGTAGGTTTGGGGTAAGCAGTGGAAAGTTGCAAAAGTTATAGTTTAGGGCGGTTTTTTGCAAGCTGGGAGGAGGTCATAGGTTTGCAAGCTGGGAGGGGGGCGTAGGATCAGGAGCCATGAAGTTGACCCAGGTCGGTTACAAAGTCCAATGGCCTTGTCAATTGAGGCCGGGATAAGAAACAGTAGAAGAATGTCTCAAGTTAGGTGCTGCAGGAGTTGATCATTCTTCTACTTTTCATGGTGTTCCAGTTCCTTCAGGTTTTCTAAATCTGGAACGCCCTCCAGAGGGGTACGTGTGGGTCACAGGAGTCACCGTAGCCTCCACGGCGCAGTCAGTCAATAAGACCTTAAACCAGGAAGTAAATGATCATACTATACCTATACTTAAAACCCTCTGTGTTCCCCGTTGTATAAAGATTGGATTTCCCATCTTGTCACACAAGGATCTTCCCATAAGATGCCAGCCCCTTTTTGTAGTCTTATCTCCTGTCCTCAAACCCTGTATGCAATTCTCTGTCCACACACAATTCCTTGCTACCTCTTAGACAAGACAAGCGCTCAAATGCTTATCTGTTTCTGTGCATACTTTCCTCCCTCCCAGCAAGAATGCCTCATTCTTTCTTCTCCACTTCATAGACATCCACTCCTCCTCCCATCATGACTCCAATGTGATCTTCTCTTGCTCAGTCCTGGTTGACTTCCCTGGACGGAGCTGGCCCCCTGCTCCTCCGAATCCCCCTACACTGTCTCACTATTTCACATCACTTTGCATATCCCCACCAAGGTGTTCTGCTGGCTTCTCTCCCAGTGGACTCTCAGCTGTGCAGGAAGTAGGGACCAACTTTGAAAATTCCCAGCACCTAGGTCAGTGCTTGGCATAAGTAGATGCTCAATGAGTGTGTGCTGACTTATTTGAAAAATGTTTTTTAAGTTTGGCACAGTGGCTCACACCTGTAGTCCTAGTACTTTGGGAGACCAAAGTGAGAGGATAGCTTGAGCTCAGGAGGTTCAGCTTATGGGCAGGGCAGGGCTCTAGCCAGGGCAATGCAATGAGACCTCACTTCTGATTTTGGAAAGCAATGACATTCCTGACATTCCTGAGTTCCTGACCTCACCTCTACAAAAAATAAAAACAAATAAATAAAACTTAAAAATAAAAGTACTTTAAATAAAAAACTGTGTACATGCTCAGTAGAAAAATTGAAACAATACAGAATCTACAAAACAGAAAGTGAAAAGTTTCCTGCCATCCTTGTGCATTTATATGTCTAGGTACACACACACACACACACAGACAGACACACACACACATTTTTTATTTTTAAACAGAAATGGCTCAGAAAACGCATACTGCTTTTAACTCGTTAAGTCATCAAGATGATAGAAATACCTTTCCATGTCAATACTTGCAGATGTGCATCCTTCTTACCAAGCTTGTAGTATTTATTTGCACATGAATAAAGCTAAAACTGTAGCCACGACGTGTTCTAGAATCTCAAAGGGTCCAGAGGTCCCTTTGCAACTAGGGAAATAGCCAGAGAAAACCCAATAGAGGAGATAGGATTTGAATTTGGCCCAGAAGGATGGGGAGAATATGGATTTTGGAGAGAAGCAAGGTGTGAGTGGGGCAGGTGGCTTCCCAAGTGGAAGCACAAAAGGGAAAGTCAGAAGCAGTGTGTTTGGGGTGGCCGGTGGATGGCAGCCTGTGTTACAAGGTTATCACTGAGCAGCAGGGAGGTATCAGGTGTGAAGATTAATTGGGCATGAATTGAAAGGGATAAATTGGATGCTTGAGGGTTTGGATTTATCATGCAGGTGATGATGGTGGAATAAGGGATGGCCTGATGAAATAGGGATTCAGAAAGGTTTTCCATAGTTCTTGGTGTGCAGTGTGGACTGGGGAAGAAGAAAATAGAGACAGGAAGCTCAGGCTGAAGGCTCTGGTGTTACTCAGCAGTGACAGGGAAGAGAAAGGTGGGGTCATGAATTTTTGTTGCACTCCAGCTCCGCGCCCTCACAGTGTAGGCGCCACACCTTATTATACCAGTCCCTGCTGCCACCGACACGGTGAGAAGGCTGTTATCAGTGACATCTTATAGATGAGGATGCAGAGGAGGCTTAGATCACTATGCAGATGGCCTGAAGTTAATGGTTTTGAACTTGGAGTCCACACCTGTTTAGCTTAAAGCCTGTGGTCTTTTCACTCTGCTACGCTGCCCTGTGGCCTGAAGAGGAACTGTGGGAAGTGGCGGAAGAGAAGAAGGGAGAGATGAGGATGATGGTGTAAAAGGCAAAGGTATGTGGGGACTCACAAAAGGAGGATTTAGAGCTGGCCCAGGGTTCATGAGCGACCCATGGTGGAGACTCTTTGACTAAAACCTTCTGCCTTTAAATTCTCCTTACCAGGACTCTGTATTTTGGTGTCATGCTTTTGAAAGCAATGACTCCTGGAGGGAGTTTTATCGATCTAATTACTCAAGATATAGGCTCTCAGAAAATCTATTTTATGCCCCCTGCCCTCTCCCCCAACCCAAATTATACTAAATTTTCCTCTTTATGACACTCTCTATGAAAATGCCTCACTTCTAGTGCCACACACAGACTGAAATCCAACATTTACTCTAAGAGCATTTTATTTGAAATTGTGTTTGGCAAAATGTCTCTCTGCAGTGCCTGGAGTTATCCCAGTCTTTTGAGGAAGTCATGAGAATGACAAGATCATGGACATGCATTCAGAAGTAGGAAATGGTTAGGGTCCTCCTCCCTGCTCCCTTAACCTGGAACAAAATCTCCAAGCACATCTAAAGCAGAAGGGTCATCTCCAGCACTTCATTTCACTGAACTTCTTTTGTTCAACTTTGCCCGCATCTAGTGTTCCTGCCTCTAGAGGGCACTGTTTGCCTTGAAATGAAGTTCTTTAAGTTTCAGTTACCTTTTCCCTCTGGGGTCTATTGTTTTTGCTCTACTGTACTTCGTTTTCTTCCAGAAGGATTTTCTTTCTTTTTGTGCCCGTGTATTTGTGGGAGCGTGTGTTTCTCCTTTAAAAGGGAATTTAGTGCGTATGAACATGGCAGATAATTACTCTGACCAAAGCCTGTCATTGTTCAGGCAGGTCTTTTGAAAGCTTTCTTCCACCATATATTCTTCCGGTGCCCCTCAGTCTGACCCATGGTGCACCTCCCCCAACCCCAATTATTTCAGTCTGGGGGTCACCGTCACAGCTCTGCCAATGCATCTCAATCCTGCCTCACAGCTGCCTGGGCTGCTTCAGCCAGGGCTCCCCACTCAGGGCAACTGAGCCTTGATTTATGACATCCCTTTCCACCAGTCCTGGTCTCTCCTCGGGCGAGACTGCTGATCATGCCACATTTTCAAATTGGTTCTGCACTGCAAACTAATGTCTGGAGGGACAATAATTTGGCCCTGAAACCCATTTCAATTGTGACCTTCCTCATTCAGTATGCTCTTTGGACGTGAAGGACACCAGGGTGCCCCTATATGCAGAGAAGGTGAGTGGGTAAGTGTTACTTTCTACTGCCTCTGTCTGAAATGTAGACACACACACACACACACCCTTCAGCCCTCACGTTTGTGCAGTGTACAAGCACTTCAGGAGCTCTGAGCAGAGCTGAGGGTCAGGGCCTGCCTGAGCATCTCTGTTCTTTCTCCACTCCGTTCCAAGGGCCTTTTCACTTTTCATGCTGCACACACCAAGGGAGGAAAGCATGTGTCCCCAGGAGTGGAAATTAACATCAGTGCATGCTGGGAAGGGAGTAGTCCAGGACCAGACAGCTGGATGAATGTGGGGGTACCAGGTGGAAGTACCAGGCATTCCTCAGTGAGGCAGAGGGGACCTGTGAAATGGCTTTAGGAAGAGAAGGAAATCGCCATGAACTTGACTGTGGTCTCATGTGGAGAGGGCTTCAGCAGCCATCAGCGAGGGCATCCTCTGAGCAACAGCACTGTGAAGTGGCAGAATTTATTTTTGTGGCCCTCTTTCGTCTTCTTCTTGTTTTTCCTTCCCTCCATAGTGCTCTCTTCTCTGCTGGGTGCTCTGTCCCACTCTGCCAAGAGGAAGTCCTGTGATCATAGGGTGCCTGTGCTGGAAGGGATCACTTTGTCTAAACAAAGATCGCTTTGTCTTAATATCTCCATTTTAGAGATGAAGAACAGGAACTCATCCCCACTGCGGGTGGAATGATGATAATTATAGTAATAATGTAGCTATGCTCTGGATGCAGTTTTAAATGTATGAATGCATTTAATCCTTCGGATAATCCTGATAATATTATGACATCATTTCATAAATGTGAAAACTCACGTACACAGCAGTTACCTTTTCTAAGTTAACAGAGTTAGTGAGTGGCAGACCAGAGTGCAGTCAAGCTGTGAGGCTCTACATGTCGTATTTAAGTATACATGCTCAAAAAGTGCATGCTTTATTGATTGTGTACTATGTGCCCGGTACTTTACATGTATTATCTAAAATTGTTGTTAAATCTGTGCTATAAATCTAATATTCCCATTATAAAGATAAATTAATTCTCAGAAACATCAAATGACTTGCTGCAAGACATAGAGCCCGCAGATGGCCAAGCTGGGATTTGAACTGAGTGTGTTAGGCTCCAAAGACAGGGTTTGTTTCATCTGTTACACGGTTCACTCAAGTGACTTCAGTAACGCTATTCCAGGGATATTCACATGCTAAGAGCAAGACGAGGGGAAAAGACTACACTTAACCAAGAACATTACTCTGGGCTATAGATTGCAGAAATAAGCAAAAGAGGAGTTAGGGAACATGAAACCATTTTGGTACTTTGTAAAACGTACGAACATCCTTAGACAAGTGTCTGCTTGGCACTGCTTTGCAGAGGCAACAGAGTGTTGGGGAGCATGCTAGAATAGAGGCAGAAAAGCTGGGTTTGATGCAGGGCTCCACTAGCTGTGGGTGATTTCGTACCAGCATACTTAACTACTATGGGACTCAACTGGCCTGGGAGTTTGAGATCAGCCTGGGCAACATGGTGAAATCCTGTCTCTACCAAAAATACAAAAATTAGCTGGGTGTACTGGTGTGCACCTGCAGTCCCAGCTACTCAGGAGGCTAAGGTGGGAGGATGGTTGGAGCCTGAGAGGCAGAGGTTGCAGTGGGCTGAGACTGCAACACTGCACTCCAGCCTGGGTGACAGAGCCAGACCCTGTCTCAAAAAAAAAAAAATCAAGATCAGGAGAATCACAACAAGCTAAGATCTCTTCATTATAATTCGGCTGATAAAGATATGTTTTTCGCATCATTATTACACAGTTGTGTTATTTTTAAATGAGAAACCCATTTAGAAATTGTTTCTAGGAACTCATAGAGAAACCTGAAATTTCTCGTAAAGCTGTTTGCTTGCTAACACCCCTGGAGCCTGTATCCTTGACAAGCGCTCAGTCACAATGTGTGTGAAGTGGAGAAGGTGGGGAGACAAGAGCTAAGGGGAATTCATACCGAGATGGGGGTGGAGCAGGTAAATGAAGTAATACATGTTGACTTGCTTTGAAAATCAGAAATCCCTGACACTGTTATTAAAATGTAGAAACTGTTGACTCGGGTGGGAGTGCTAGACAGATTTCCTTGCCCAGCTCTAAATCTGTTCCACCAATACACATTTGTAGAGGATCAAGGAATGAAAGAGTGTTCTTCCTATCTGTAGCCACTACATTTCCTGGAGCCCAGCATGGTGTCCGTCACAGGAGGTCATCAAAGTTTGCTGAATGCATGTGCTCAGGAAGTATCTTGTCATCACTTTCTCAGATAATACACAAATAAAAAGACTCTTTTACCCTCTACTCTTCATCATAACATCAGGAAGTAATAACTAAAGAGGTCCACCTAGCCATTACCATGGGTGTGTGTATAGAAAGGGCAGAAATACGCAATATACTCCCCGGCTCTAAACCAGCCTCAATCTTGAATCTGTACTGTGTCTTTGGCAACACTTAAGTGTGGGTCCATCTTTAAAAAGATCAGAGATCACATATCTTGGTTTTTTAAAAAATTAGCTAGACTTGAGTTTGAAGAAAGACATTGAATAATGGATACCTCACATCAAGAATGATTGGGTTTAGTCTCAGATCTTTCCCAAGTAATTCTATCTTTTTTGACCCTTGTAACAATGCAAAAATAATCAAAACAAAACAGGCAATAAGGGATGATATAAGTACTACTGAGGACAAGCATACATTCCCCATGGTTTCCCACCTAAATGCTTTTACTCATGCCGTGATGTCTGCCTGGGTCACCATTCTCTTATCCTTCATTGGGTGAACCTATCTTTATATTCAGAAGGACCACATGTCACTTTTGCCAAGAAACCAGGCTTGACTCATGATGTCTTTTCTTCCTCCTAAAACTCCTGCATTTGGCTGTGTTTAATGATGTTTACCACATACTTGCGTAGGTTTTGTGTTTTGGCCATGTATCCTACATATCCCGATAAATTGTAATTTTCTTTGAAGCAATAGACATATTTTATTTCTCTATCTTTATTTTCATACTTCACACACTGAAAATGCTGAATTAAATGTTGTTGAATACATAAACTAATAAAAGAGTAGAGGCTGGGTGTGGTGGCTCTTGCCTGTAATCCAGGCAGAAATATAGCTTGAGCCCAGGAGTTTGCAATCAGCCTGGGCAACATAGTCAGACGCCCCCCTCCATCTCTACAAAAAAATTTTAAAAATTAGCTGGGCTTAGTGGTGTATGCCTTTAGTCCCAGCTACTTGGGATGCTGAGGTGGAAGAATAGCTTAAGCCTGGGAGTTTGAGGCTGCAGTGAGCTGCGATCCTGCCTGCACTCCAGGCTGGGCAACAGGGCAAGACCCTGTCTTGAAAACACATACATAATTTTTTAAAAAGAAAATAGGGATGCTAGATCAGGTGATGTATAAACCTGAACAGTCTTCTCTCTGAGCTGATCAGTCAAGTTGAGATAGAATGCTTCAGTGAGCACCAGCAGGATGAAACTGAGTGTTATCTTCAGCCACTCAAGGTAAGCTGTGAACTTCCCATTATCCTCTCTGGGGCCTGACTATCTGCTTGTATATGCCCATCCCTTCTTGCTGCTTAAGGAAATCTCTCCACCAATTCTCCCTTTTCTCTTCTACAGCATCAAATTTCCCCTTTTTTACTAGACGATTACCATTCTCATACAAACGTATTATAATTTTCCCCAGGATTTTTAAAAAAGGGGGAAAAAAAAAACCCAAAAAAAACCAAAAAGTCTTCTTGAGCCACTATTTTCCTCCAGTTACTGTCTCGTATCTCTGTTGCCTATGACAACAAAACATCTTGACATTTTTGTCTCTGCCCCCTATGATCAATATATTGTACTTCTGTTACACCCACTCCAATCAGGTGTTCACCTCCACTTCTTTACTAAAGTGCTCTTGCTAAGATCACTCATGACCTCCCTGTTGTGAAGGTGAGCGCTCCCTTCCCAGCCCTCATTGCTCCTTCTCCACCAGCAGCATCTGACCCACATGATCACTCTCCTTACTTCACTTGGCTTCTGAGGTGCTGTACTCCTGATTTTCTGGTTTACTTTCTAAGTCACTGGCAATTCCTTCTTCGGTACCCTTTGCCGATTCTTCCATATAGATCCTTAAACTCTAGTGTGACCCCCACAGCACAAGGCTCAGACTTCTCTGTCTCTTGTCACTTGCTCGGTGGTGCCTCCAGGTTCATGACTTTAAATATCATCTCTGCTAAGGATTGCCAAATACTTCATTCTAATCTCGACCTCTCCCCTGAGTCCAGCTGCCTAGTCATCATTTAATCTTGGTTGTTTTGAGATGTGTTCAGGCATTTAAAACTTAACACGTCTCAAACCTTGCTGTGGATCATGATCTTTCCTTCACACTCGTTTTTTTTTTTTTCCCTTGTTTTTCCCATTTTGATAACGGATAGTTTCATTTTTATGTTTTCTAAGGATAAAAACTACTACCATCTTTGAATTTCTAAAAATGTCTTGGCCGGGCATAGTGACTCATGCCTGTAATCCCAGCACTTTGGGAGGCCGAGGTGGGTGGATCACCTGAGGTAGGGAGTTTGAGACCAGCCTGACCAACATGGGGAAACCCGGTCCCTACTAAAAATACAAAATTAGCTGGGTGTGGCGGTGCATGTCTGTAATCCCAGTTCCTCAGGAGGCTGAGGCAGGAGAATCACTTGAACCCGGGAGGCAGAGGTTGCAAAGAGCCGACATTGTGCCATTGCACTCCAGCCTGGGTGACAAGAGTGAAACTCTGTCTCAAAAAAAAAAAAAAAATCTCATAACCAATTCACCATCCAATCCATCCAATCTTACCAGCTCTACTTCTAAGTTTACTCAGATTCTAGACTTTGCTCATCGCCTTTATGTTGATCCTCCTGGTTTAAGAAGGCCATCATTTATGGCCTCATTTCTCTGACCCCCTATACTCTGTTCTCTGGCTAGCCACCAGAAGAATCCTTTTAAAAGCACAAATCAGATCTTATAATTCTTCTGTCAGTGGTTTTTCATCTCAGAATAAAAGCCAACATTCTTACAATAGCCTGTCAAGTGGCCAGCCACGTTAACCCTCTTGTATTTTCTCCAGGGGACCAGAATACTCCTGCTGCCAGGCCTTCGTGCTAGCTCTTCCCTCTGCCTGGAATACACTTTCTCTGGGTTTCCATGGGCTCATTCTTTTATTTCTGTCAGGTCTCTTTGCAAATGTCATCTTATCAAGGACACTATTCCTAAACACTCTGTTTAAAATAGTATTTCCTCTGCCTCTTTCTCTGATTTTATTTTCTCTACCATATATTACCACCTGACATCCTATATATTTTATTAACTGCTTATTGCCTGTTTTCCTATTGCTAGAATCTAAATCTTTTAAAAGTGCGGTTGTCTTTTTTTCCCAGTGTCTAGTCCTTGGTATCTAGATAATGGGTCTGCCATAAAGATGGTGCTGAATAAATATTTGTTGGTGTTTAATAAACAAGGTGACAATATTAATCAATTGCTGTAACTTTTTTTTGAGATGGAGAATCTCTCTATTGCCCAGGCTAGAGTGCAATGGCACGATTTTGGCTCACTGCAACCTCCGCCTCCTGGGTTCAAGCGATTCTCCTGCCTCCAGCCTCCTGAATAACTGGGATTACAGGCACCAGCCACCATTCCAGGCTAATTTTTATATTTTTAGTAGAGACAGGGTTTCAGCATCTTGGCCAGGCTGGTCTTGAACTCCTGACCTCGTGATCTACCTGCCTCGGCCTCCAAAAGTGCTAGGATTACAGGTATGAGCCACCACGCCTGGCCCAATTGCTATAATTTTTAAGTCTCACACATTTTTTTAGTGATAACGAAAGGAGAGCCATATTAAAAAGTTGACAGTGGGCTGGGAGAGAGACAGAGAGAGGAATTAAATAAAATTCCAAAAAAAAAAAATCATCAAGCATGGTTCGAAAGTAACATAAAGAGTTCTTTTTCAAGACTCGGTATCTCACTTCTCACAAGTTTGCTCTACTCTAAATAACACGCTCAAACACTTGGGGGACCCATCTTCCACATCAAAATAATATGATTCTACCAATGCATGGAATTTGGGAACTAGTGGGGAACAATTCATTTTCTGAAGAGGAGATGATTAATACATTGAGACATGAAAGCAAATGTTGCTCATTTATACATTGTACTAACCAGTTCTGAGTGCTTATGGGGTACTTTTCTTGGGACTCTGGTTAATGGTGTGAGCAGCAAAGAAAATATAGACCCTGATCTGCTTCTGTCTTGCTGTAGACTGATCCCTGTGAAGAAATCATGGGAGAAGGCAGGCCCAAGGTATGTGGGTGGAGAACAAGATAAGAAAATGGGAGCAGTCATGAAGCAGTGTCCCGAAATGTCTTGTCTTCCAAGGCCTCAGGGTTTCTGCCAAAATGTAGGTTTTTGTAGGGAGGTAGGCAGCTCCAAACCTGGAAGGACATGTGGTTGAAATTATAGAAAAAAAGAGAAAATTATTAAGAAAGCTACTGGATGGAAGGCTGGAATAATTTTTGTGGGGAGTAGTGAGCCCCTGTGTATACAAACATCCATGTTGGTTCTCATTTATCAGAGTAAGTACTTGCCTGGCCACATGGTTAGAATGCTCTAACAAACTGTGCCAGATGTTACCAATAAAAGAGAGCCCTTCTTTGTACATACCATTATTGGCGAAATATTTTCTGTTTCCAGCTCTTGTGGAGTCATTGTTGACAGCTTGATGAACTAAGGACTCACTCTGGGTTTGACTGTGTTTCAATCACGAAAGCCCAAGACTGAAAGCAGAGTTAATAAGAGCTAACTATGTGTCTTGACGGGAAAATATAATATTGGTATCTCAGGTAGGACATCCCAAGAAAAAATGGTTTCACATAAGAAAGTTCCCAGAGGCAGCTGTAGAAAGCCCTATTGGTTGGCTTCCAGGTTCAGAATATATGAGACATGGATCATACATTCCCTATTGTAGATTGACTAAGGGAGGGAAGGCAGGGAAGATGCAGCAGGAAAGCTAATGACAACTATCAATGAGAAACATGGACTAGACCACCTCCAAGCACCCAGTCACTTATACATACTAATTGTCATTGTAATAATAATGATAAAATGTAATAACTGCCATTTATCTGGTGACTACTTTTTGTGAGTCACATATTTGCATATTATATATACATAATAAATAAATATATTGGTAGTTTTTGCAAGAGCCTATGAGGCAGGTATCAATTATCCCTCCATTTTTCCTTCGTGGCCAACTCTCTCAATGCTTCCCCCCTTTTCTGAAGGGGGAAAGTTCTTTTCAGACATTTTGAACCCCCATCTTGTCTTTCCCATTTCCAGAAGATGCTGGCTTCATCCTGATTGAGTTCTTTGAGGTAAGAGCTATGAAAGAATTATTCATTAGGGACTTTAAACCTTCACAGTCTGCTGTCCTCTGCACGTTAAAGTTCTCAGAGTAGAACGGATCCAAAACCAAAGCCAAAAATAAAAAATAATAATTGTAAGGCCGAGGCGGGCTGATCACTTGAGGTCAGGAGTTTGAGAGCAGCCTGGCCAACTAAAAATACAAAAGTTAGCCAGGCATGATGACTCATGCCTGTAATCCTAGCTACTCAGGAGGCTGAGGCAGGAGAATTGCTTGAATCCAGGAGGCGGACATTGCAGTGAGCTGAGATCGTGCTACTGCACTCCAGACTGAGTGACAGAGAGAGACTCTTGTTTCAACAAAACAAAACGAAACAAAAACCAGTAGCAAATACAAGAACGTCTTTCTTTTGTTAGCATCCCTATCTCTGATGACATATCTTCCTTCCAGAGGTGAGAGGGGAAAAGGAGTCAGAGGAATCATGGGTCCTTCTTTGAAAACATTGTTTTCTTTATTTTATAAATGAGAACATAAGTCTTAGTATAGTGAAATGGGGACCAAACTGAAAAGCAGGGAAAATGTGTTTTGATTCAGGTATATGTAACTCAAAAGTCCACAGATCATGCGCCGTGTACCTTCACATAGCTTCTATTCCATTCTTCAACTTGTAGGTCTTGAAGAAAAAGACCTGCATGAATGACTCAGTTCTGAGCCAGCCCGTTTGCTGTCAGTCTCTCTGTAGGTCCCAGATGCTTATGTTGTTGCTGCATGAATGTCAGGGGTGGGAAAGGCAGTGCTGCATACTGAGAGAAGGAAGAAACTATATACAATACAAAGAGCTATAATTCTATCTATAACAAGGGAAAAATAGAAAATCAACCTCTAAACTGGTAATGCGATTGAAGAAACTCTTTCTAGATAGAGTTAGATTAGGTTTCCCATGCAGAGGCCCCATATTCCACTTTATGACACCCAGCACCATCCCCAAAACAACATGTGGTCAGGTCCCAACCTGGGGAAGACAGCTGACCTTGTCCCAGGTAAGGGATTTGCATATGGAGCCTGGGCTGCGTCCTCCTCCTCTTCTTTATCCTTGAGATGACTGGGTGTCTGTTACTACAATAGTAGTCTTTTTACACCCATATCCTCCCCTTCCCTGCAGTTCTTTCATCCCTTCACCTACCTCTAAATCCATCTGCCCTGAAGTGGGAGTTAATAAAAGATGCCAGACTTCTGGGTAAAGATACCTTATTCCACTCTTTATTTACTCCACTACTTTCATTCAGTATGGCTGTGAGCGAAAGGTAACCTGTCCTTCACCATGTATAAAATAAGAGAATTGTAAGGCAATTTTGAGAGGATGTTGGAACCCACAGACAAAATATCCTTAAGCCTAAGGGCAATTGTGCATCTACTGTTTCATTTTCATTGGGAATAAACCTTGTTCTTCAGTCTGGCTTTTGCCTTCTTTTTTCCTTCTAAATTGTTTTTAATAACTGAAATTGCTGACATAGATGTAGGGTGAATTAGGTATTTCCTGGTCAGCTATTGATACAGCTAATTGGTGCAAAGGCACAATTTATCAATAATTAAACTTGACTCCTATAGTTACAAGTTTGTAAAAGAAGATAAAAAGAAAGCTCCAACATGCAAAACACACAAAAGCTTGAGAATTGTCAGGAAACAGAGGAAGAGGACAAATCTGAATTATTATAGAAAAAAAAAACTCACTGAAGAACGCGAATTAAAAATGTGTATCCGGTTCATGATGTGGACAACCTGTGGGTTGCTTTTGTATTGCCAGTCTTTCACAAAAGAGTCCATGTTAACTTACATTTACAGTCTAGGATGTATTATGTTGATTTGGATAGTGGGTAAAAGAGAGTATTGAAAAAGTCAAATTAAATTTCTCTACTGAATAAAATACTGAACCAGAGAGAAAAAAGGAGCGGAAAAATATAATTAGTAAAGAAGGGCTGGACAATTGGAAGGATATTGAGGGAATATTTGAGAGAAAATATTAGAGGATGGATAATGACCACAGAATAGGTTGCCTTAGACATCAAACAGCCCTTCTGGGTATAAAGAGGAGAAAGACGAGTAAAGAGAATTTTTAGAATGCTGCTTCAGAGCCATGCAGCATAATTATCCTATTGGGGCTTTTAAAGAGTCTTAAGAGCACCATTTTTTCAAAGTCCTTTTATTTATTGTTATTATTATTAATACTGTATGAAAATTGGCCACGAGGTGGCCAACTTTACTTAGGCTATCTACACTTAAATAAATCATTTCATGTGTAGTAGATGGATCATGTGGTATTCAAAAGCACATTCTCACTGATTTCATTGCCATGTATCTACATTTTTAAGAAAAATTAGACGTACATATGTAAATATATGTTTAATCTGCTTGTTAACAAAGTATTCTTTTTAATTCTTCACAATAGTGATTTTATTAAATTAGTTGCCTTACAAAACATGGGATCATAATTGTTAACATAACAATTCAGCACACTGTTGCTGCTACTAGTATAGTTAGCTGAGCATATTTTATAAGGGAAAGGAAATACCAAAACCCAGATGAAGTCCTTCCATTACAGTCCCGCAGAACAAAAGAGGTTCTGTTTCTCAGACACTTACATTAGGCAAATAAAAGAGGTAGAGTCTGTCTCCTCCATCTGAAGTGGTCCATCAGTAGAAATATTCTGATTAATATAAATTAGACAGTTAAGGCATTTAACATTCCACAGCTTGTAATACCATAATGATTTACCTTCTTCAGCTTCAAAGTTGGAAATTAAAAAATAAAATCATTTAAGTATGAAATTAACAGCTTTTCAGCAGCAGAAACGCCACTCAAAAAAAAGGAGTCTTCTTCAAAATCTATGTTTTGAATCCTCAAACTCAATTTTTAGACAAAGTAACTTTAAAGATGGTGAAGACCACATGTCCTTTTTGCAAACTGCTTTTCTTGACAAGAAATAGTTCAAGGAGATGTCACTCATGCTACATTACTGGGTGGTGCTGGTAAATGCAATACCATTTTGGCCATATTTTGTTTCCAATTTAGTGGCACTGCCTTTGTAGACTAAGATACCAATGATTATAGCATTATTAGGGTTAAAAAAAAAGCCCCTATGATTTAGTAGCAATTGTACTTCCAAACTTTAACCTCTTGGCAAAAAAACCAATTTCCTCATCCTTACATTAGCTTCTAACTGTCAAGACACTAAATACCAAGCCCAAAGACACTACACTTCTGATTGCAGCATTTGGCAGAAATGAAGGGAAAGGAAATTGTGGTACATGTTGAAGGAATTGTGAGTGTCTTAGTGTATCAGGATTTCAATAACAAAATATTGTCGACTGGACAGCTTTAGTAACAAACATGGATTTCTCACAGTTTTGGAGATCGGGAAGCCTAAGACTAAGTTGGTGACAGGTTCAGTGTCTGGTGAGGGCCCCTTTTCCTGGCTTATAAATGACCACCTTCTTTCTGTATCCCTACTTAGTGGGAAGAAAGCGGGAGCTCTAGTCTCTTTCTCTTCTTATAAGGACACTAATCCCATCATGGGGGTCCACCCTCATCTCACCTGGTGAGGCACAAAGCTCCCATCTCCTAATATCATCACACTGGGGTTACGGTTTCAACATATGAGTTTTGGAGGAAAACAAACATTCAGTCCATAGCACTGAGCAGCAAAAAGACAAAAGGAGAAGATTAAACTGTTACCTGAAATCTGGTCTTTCACGGTGGCCTTTAATCCCCTTCCAGGAACCACGTTTTTCTTTTTGCTTCTCTTGCTTCTTTTTGTCACTGCAGCATCAGTAATCTTTTACAAGTCATCAACTTCTAAAAAAAGGCACACATCTCCATCTAAGGGTACTTTAAACTTGCATCATACAGTGACTTTTCATATTGTGTAAGTTTATCTTTTAGTCACTTTTCAAAATCCAGAAAGCTGTCTCTTCAAAATGGGTTCAGAGCCGTGGCTCCATAAACTGTATTATTATCACCAAACGTCTCTTTGGCTGGTTTGAAGTCTGACTCTTCCTGAAATTTCTTTAGTCTAGTCCCAGTCGAATTTGCCAATTGTTCTTTGGTGTTAGCATTTTATGTTCTCCTAACATCTATCTGTCTTTTCTGAAACTTTTACTTCTAGTTTTACTTCTCTTTCTTTCTTTCCACATCATCACTGTTGCCCCAGTTACCCTTGATATACTGGTCACTGTCTTCTCACCTGTCCGGCCAGCGGTACTGCTGGCCCCCACCCTCCGCACAGCAGGGCTTCATGGAATTCTCGCGGCGGCGTCCTAGAAGCATGGGCACAGCTGATGCCATTTCCCAGCAGGGGCGCATGGGCTGGAAGTGAGTTGTCAGTGCCTGAAGTATCCCTGTCTTTACCCTCGTTGGCGGGCGTGGGGCAGGCTGGGACTGAGGCTGACTATGCACAGAGGCCTTTGGTGGCTCCGCAGATTGGGGAGGGGACGTAGAACTCAGAGTGATTTTGAGGTTGTTGAAAAATGTTGGATGTGTAACCTTAGACCGTGGTCTAAATGAACCACATAAGTCAAGCTAAAGGGAAAGTAGATAAAACCGAGAGAAAGAACTCTTCTGGATTTCTGTTGCCACGGATTACCATAACCCCCTGGTAGGCTAAACGCTAACGTCTCTCTTCCCACAAGATTCCCAGACCCTATTTAATCAGCTGCACACCAGTGTTGGTACTGCTGTGAAGGGACTTTGCAGATGTAATGAAAGTCCTAAATCAGTTGACTTTAAGGCACAGATTTGGTGGGCCTGACCAAATGACGTGAGTCTTTTCAAAGCAGAGTTTTCTCTGGCTAGCCCCTGAAGGGGCAGTTAGAGAAATCTGTAGTATGAGAAGCCTTCCACATGCCATTGCTGGCTTTGCCAGGGTGGTGGCCATGGGTCAAGGACCTGAAAATGGCCTCTAGGAGGCTATCTGTTCCTGGCCAACAGCTGGCAAGAAAACAGAAACCTCAGTCCTACGACTATGAGGAACTGAGCTCTGCAGACCACCTGAGTGAGCTTGAAAGGACATTTTTCCCTAGAGTTCCAGGTCAGAGCACAGCCCAGCTGACACCTTGGTTTGCACCTTTTGAGACTGAGCAGAGAACAGTGTTAAGCTCACAGGACTTCTTACCTACAGACTTGAGAGATAATTGGTTGTGTTCTAAGCCACTAAGTTTGTGGTCATTTGTTACTCAGCAATAAAAAGTGAATACATTCCTCATCACTGATGCAAGTAACAAAAGAGGGAAAAATACAGGGACCGCTAGGGACAACAATGCATAGCAAAGATATATAGAACCATGGGCTTTGCCTTATAGTTCACCTGTTGTCCACCTAAGAGATAAAAGTAGTGAACTAGAAAAAGCATTAAATGCGGAGCTTTGGTCATTCACTTAAGATTCCTAGTGTCTGTTTCTCCCATATGTAAAATGCTGACAATGGTATTTTAACAGGGCAGGGGCATCCTGAAGAAGCTCTCAATTCCCCTCTCTGAGGTTCTTGACCTCTCTTACCCTGAAGAATGAGGAAAGGGGCCCCGGAGGCGCAGTGCCATTCCAATAAATATCGTGGATCCAAAGAGTTTTGCAGAGAGTGATTGATGAGGCAGAGAGAAAGAGAAGGAGAGACAGCTCCCACACTGCGGTAGGAGAAGATCCAGAGAAGGAGTCTTTATAAGGAGAGAGCAACAGGATTTTAATCTTTGAGTTATTCCTCCCCATTCATGTTCTTGTCCAATGAAAGGAGTTCTTTCAAACTTCCTCTGGAGTGATTGCTCTTTGACTCTGATACTAGATTGGCTACTTGGTCGGCAACTCTGAGTTACAGAGCCCCTCCTCCCATAGCTTTCCCTGGCTTTTTGGACAAAGAAGCCCACCTGGATTTTTCCACCTAGCCCACGCTAGGGAAACCTAGACAAAGAACTTTACTTTCGAAACCCCTCTGGTTCTCGGATGGAGGGATGGAGCTAGGAAACTCCCGCCTTTGAAACTACACCCCTTGTGGACCCAGGAAGAGAAGTTTTTCTTTAACACAGTCCCTCAATATTCTCATAGAAGAGTTGAGGAAATAATTGAGGTAGTTGATGTCAAAGCATTTTACAAATATGTAAAATTAATGCATAAATGGCATTTTTTTTTTTTTTGAGACCGAGTCTCACTCTGCCACCCAGGCTAGAGTGCAGTGTTGCAATCCCAGCTCACTGCAACCTCTGGGGTGGCATTATATTTAAGCAAACCTAGAAGAGGTAAATTCAAATTTGCAACAGATTTAAAAGGGGATGATTCTATTCTTTCACTGGAGAAGTTTTCTTCCATTCCCAGTACCATTTCCCAAAGTTTCTGTCTCTTCATTTGGACTTTTTCTGTGCTATGGAATAAAGTGATGGAAGGGATTATTACCATGAAGACGTTGCTAAACAATGGTTAAAGGATGCCTTTTATATCTTTTTTTCTCTATACTTATATTCTTATAAGTTATATACTTAGAGCAAAGCTAAGTAACTTTTTTAAAGCTGTTGTTGTTCATTTTTTCATTCATTTGTATATTGTATTCATTCATTCATGAAATACGCAGTTCTTGGTATGTCAGGCATTTAGAAAAGCACCATTCTGCTTGGAAGGCTCTGATTTGACGCTAAGAATCTCACTGTTAAGGGCTGTTTTAGAAGTTTTTTGTTGTTGTTTTGTTTTTTTAAAATAATTTTTAGGTTGTGCAAACAGGAGGGCTCAAAGCCCTCACACCGAAAACACATGCCTGTTTCTTCAGCTAGAAGAGCCATTTGACAAATGCCACCTTTGATCATTTCCCTTGTGTGCCCAAGAAACTCATCTGGGTTCAAATCTAGGAGTCTGTAGTTCTAGATCTAGTCATCAGTCAATACTGTATTGAAGAATTTCTTCCACAAAAGAATTCCTTCAGCAGAACTCTAGGTCTGCTAACTAAAGCTCAGTTATATTTAATTGAACTTAGTTTTCTTGTAAAGTGGGGGTGATGTGAGGGCAAATCCGGGTTTTCTTTGCTAATTTGCATTGTATACTCTGTATTGTGTCAGCACCAGGATCAATGTGCCTGCATTTTGTTGACTAGAAGTATACTGAGACTGATGAGGATCTTGCTCAGCCAGGCCTATCAGCACCTGTGCCTGTGGTCAGGTGAGGCCCAAGAGCACTCACAATGCAAGTTGATTGAAAAGCAAGCAGAAAAGATAAGGTTGGACTATGCTTGCAATACACATTATCGAGGCAATCAATGGGGCATGAATTTGGCAGAATTCTAAGGAACCTAAATCCCAAAGGTTAAGATAGGAAGGTGATCAAAAGTCAGAATAGTTGGGAACAGAAGAGAGACTTGGACAATAGAACATTTTAAGGTGCCAGTACAGGCACCAGCAGGGCCTCTCACTGAAGCAGGAAGCCATTCCAGAGCCTAAAGATTCCTAAAGATTCCTGGGCCTCTGGACAAGAATAAGAGTTTTGGTAATGGACACCAGGTCATAAGGAGGATAAGGGGAGATTCAGTTGAACTCAGATCAACAGGTTTATTGAGCACGTCCCTGATTTCAGACTGCATTTAGGACTTTGTGTAAAGAAATGACTGTCGTGTGGCCCATATTCTTAAAGAAGTTACAATCTAGAAGGAGAACCAGGGACCCTACAAGTATTAAGTCAGACATTAATAAGTATTGGAACAGAAGTGACATGCCTTTCCAAGTACTATAAGATAAAGAAATATTGTATTTCTTGGGAAAGCACGACTCCTGGTTGACAGGAAAAGATCTTTGACATTTGCTCTGGCAAAACCCATATAAAAAGAAAGGCCCAGGCTTAAGAAGATGCAGTATTCACGGAATGCGGAAATGGGTGCAATTCCTTTCCACTAGCTGCTACCCCTTCTCTGCCACATATATAAAATCTCTCTTAAGTTATCATATGGGCTTACAAAATCTGTCAGTCAACTTTCTGAGTGCCTAGTCTGTGCTAGGCACATCATGGGGAAGAGGACAGTGGCGAGAGGGCAAAGAATAAATGCTGTAGTGTCTGACTCCCAGGAGTTTACAAGCCAGAAAAGGCAGACATCTGAGGGATGGCAACACAGGTTGAGGGGTCTACTAAGCTCTTAAGACACTATTTGTGCTGTCACTGACTGTGCAGGCCTGTAAAATGTGCTATTACCACCTTTATGGGTTTCCAGCTAAATGTCTTCCTTAGAAATAGGAAAAAGTACAAGGAATGGACTTCTATCAGTCTGCTCTCCTATGGAAGATCTTAAGGTTCTTGAAGCTAAGAGGGAATTAAAAATGTAAATTAGACCACAAAGTCATTCATCTCAAGCTGTGAGCTATGCAACACTAGGCAGAAATGTTGGAAAAGTATCCTCTATTGGAAAAGAAGGCCCCAGAAAATGCATCTCCAAAGCTACGCTGAAAGAAGGAGCAAGCCAGATGGTTTTGTGTTTAAAGAACCCACAAGGAAGTCTAGGTTTCCAGACAGCTAATAGGGGTGAGGAGTAGGGTTTGGGATGTGGGGCAAGCAGAAAATAATTTTAATTCTGACCCCCATTAGAGGTGTTCTAAACAGTGATTGGAGGCTCTGACCAGAAACTTCTTGATAAGATAGGGGGTATCAGTGGGACTTGGGGCTCTGAATATGTATGGCCCAGATTTCTTTGTGTGGCTGATATCTGACTGGATATTTATTCTTCTAGATTACACATTCTGACTCTGAGGAACAAAGAGCTGGCGAGAGCTGCTCTCTGGTGCTTAATAATTTGAAGGAATTTACATTTCAATGCAGCCCTGTGTTAAATTTCTCACACAATCTCTCCCCCAACTCCCTACTTGCCTACCCCTCCCCCTAATTTCTTCCAATGGAAGAACAGACCACTCTCCCAGTCTGGGAAAGGCAGCAGGCAAAAAGGAAAAAAGAGAAAATCATAGCGACATCATCGGAGGGAGGAGATTTATTGATACTCCACTTAGAATTTATTCCCTCAGCATCCTATTTATTTTATTTATGTTTATAAATCATATATTACCAAGTACAATGAAATCTCCAGAAAACCCAGAAGGTTACTTGGTGTTCTCTGTGATTTGAAAGATGAAACAGAGGGAGAAAATGAATAAGAAGTGAAGGTATGGGAGGGGTTGGGGACAGGAATAGGTGGCTTAGGAGAAAAACGTTTCCTAAGGAATTGCACATGTCGCTTTGGCTTGCTCTGTGTGAGCAAGTGTGATCCAAATAATTTCCTCACTCACTGCCCCTCCCCCTCCTCCCAGGAGAGGGGATTCATTGTCAGGTAATTAACCATCAGCATTACAGAAAGCAGTCACTACACAGAAGTGTGAAAACACATTTACACCTCATGTAAATGGGATAGGAGATTTTGCTGTTTGAGTGACACCTGAGGAGTCACGAAGTGACAAAGATAAAGTCATCCGTGGTTAGCATTACAAGATCTTAAGTGTTCACATTCTGTTTCTAAAATGGGCCACCCTCTCTTCCTTACGCTGATGTCTCAGAGCATATAGTGACCGGTAGACAATAAGGAGCTTGGGACATAGCTTAGGAGACTTGGCAGCCCAGCTAGGATCTTACACTAGTAAGTCAAGGGGTTTATTCTGCTATTGCAAGTGCAGTCAATCAATACACTTATAAGACATGCTTCATTTGTACCCTAAAGCATTATTTCTGCCCTCAGGATACTGATCTACAAGTACACAATTATAATACAGGGGTGATCGTAGCTACAGAAAAGTCATGCCCAGGAGGTTGTGGAAACATGGAAGTGGCAGTCATGGTTGGTTTTTTGGAGGAGGTGACATGAGATGAGATGAGGTTCAGAGAATGAGAGGGGCTTGTTAGGTGAATTCAGTGATAAAATAGAAACACTAGAGGGATAGTTTGGGTTCACATGGTACATTGGTTGGTATGGAAGAGTGGGTAGATAAGGCCAGTTGAGTCTGTGAGACAGGCTTATGGATGTGCCACAAAATAACTTGGGTTTTATTCAGTAAATGGTAAAAAAGACTTCATGGAAATAAGGCAGTCTGTGGATGGGGTGACTAGTAAGGAAAATAGGAAAAAGAAAAATGGATTTTTATACTCACCATGATAAAAATATGGAAACCTTGGCACAATACTTTTAAAATGAACCACAGGACAAGTAGGTCTAGACTTAACTGGAGGAGGAGGAAGGAATTAAGAGCTATCATTTTTACACTCATAAAGACATTCTGGCCAATTATAGTTAGTTCCAATCAGAACCTTCTCAATAAAGGGGAAAGGAACTGGAAGCAGAGCCTTATTACCCTCCATGGTGGTATTTAATATCAATTGCTATTAGAAAAGCAAACCTTTCAATTCCTAGATATGGTAAGGACTCACCTGCAAACACACCTTTCATTATGCAAACCAACCAATCCAGAGCCCGTATCCCCATCACATCCTCTACCTATTGGGTGCTAACATTTGGGGCCTCTATTCCCCTGCTGTGATCGTCACAGGGCCAGATACCAGGTAACTTAGTTCCTACATGCAAATTATTCAAACTAGTCAATCCTAAACCTGTTTACCCTACCTCACTCATTTCTTCCCCTTTTGGAAACCACAATAAAAGTTTTTGCTCACATTTATTTCCTTGTGATCCCTCCACCTTGTGGCATGGTATTCTTCCTCCTCTTAAGAGCAGTAACAAATTACTTTTCAATGACGTTCATCACCTGATCTGTTGGCCTCTTCTCTGGCTCTAAATTAAACTCATCTAAATTCTCACTGTAGAAGAACAGGAAATTCCTACTTCATACAGCTCTAAGGAGGCATTATTAGGTCTGTCATATCTCCTGTAAATTACAACTATGATTGCAACAAGCCTTGGGCATCCCATAAAAACATGAGGTTCTCTTAAGTATAGGAGGGACGTATTTAGGGTCAATGAAAAAGGATGTGGGCCCTTTAATAAATGTTATTTGATGTCACATAATTTAAATGTAATTTAGATGTAACTGTGATTTGTCTCTTCCTTAGGCTAATTTATTCTCTTCTTACTGTTTTAAAATGTATGTATGTATTATTATTCAGATATAATAAGGCCAACAGACCGGGTGATGAATATCATTGAAAAGATCATTTGTTATCGCTCTTAGGACAAAGAATACCATGCCACCAGGTGGAGGGAGTACAAGGAAATAAATGGGAGCAAAAACTTTTATTGTGGTGTCCATGGGAAGAAATGAGTGAGGCAGGGTAAACAGCTTTAGGATTGACTAGTTTGAATAATTTGCATGTAGGAACTATACTTAGTTATCTGGTATCTGGCCCTGTGGTGATCAGGGCAGGGGAATAGAGGCCCCAAATGTTAGCGCCCAATAGATAGAGGATGTGATTGGGGATACGGGCTCTGGATTAGTTGGTTTGCATAATGAAAGGTGTGCTTGCTGATGAGTCCTTACTATATCTAGGAATTGGCTATCTCTGAGAGCAGTTGTTACTCCGGGTCAGCTATGACCCAGACAGATATCTAAGCAGCAGAAATGCATGATTAATACCCTTAAAGACTTTCCTTTTTCTTAGATTCTTCTCTGAGCTTTCTCTTTGCTCTTTGAAGATTGGCAAGAATCTCTGTGTAAGCATATGATAAGTGATGTCTATAATGGAAATAATATGACTCCCTGGTTTCTCTGAACTTTTTCTGGAACCTTGTAGGAGACACCAGATTTGATTGATTTATGAATGGAATAATGGTGTGGTATTCTTTTATGCTACTTTCCGGATCAACCCAAGAAGAGTTGTTACAGCCCATATTTTCTGTCACCAATGCATCAGGTTTATAATTCTGTTAAAGCACCTCTACCAGTTACGATGTTTTAGGTGGTAATTAAGAGCAAAGTCATTTTAAAACGGCTTAAAGAAAGCAATTATATTATTTTTCTTAACAAGATATATTAAAGTAGGGAATTCAGGGCTGCAATCATATTTTGAAAGACCTGGTTCTTTCTGTCTTCCTTATGTGCCATGTTGGTGTATTAGAATTGTCTTCAGGCTAGCTCACTTCAAAGATGCAAAGTAACTGCAGCTGTTTCAGGAATATGTCTAGACCAAAAAACAAAACAGAAGTCCAGAGTAAGAAGAGAAATAATGTCTAATTTAAAATTCTTTCTGTGGACTCCTTTTCAAAGAACAAAAGTTTGGTTTCTTAATATTCTCTATTTTTTTAAATCTTCGTTTGTTTTACTGATTTGAACTTGTAACTTTATTTTCTATGTTGTACATAAATATTTCCTTTTTTAAAAGTTTTTTTAAAAAAATGAAGCTTAGATAATTGATTTTAAACCTTTCTTCTTTTCTAATATAAGTATTTAAAGCTGCCAATTTCCCTGTAAGCACTATTTTAAGTGTATCCTATACATGTTGATATGTTTTGTTTTCAATGTCATTCATTTGAAAATACTTTCTAATTTTGTTTCAGAATTTCTTTTTTGGTTCATGAGTTATTTTGAAATATATTGTTTAATTTCCCGATATCAAAAATTTAAAAAAAACCTGTTATTAACATTTAGTTTAGTTCAGTTTTTGCCAGAGAGCATATTTGGTTGATTTCTCACCTTTAAATTTATTGAGACTCATTATGTACTATTTCATCTATTTTGAATGTTCCATGTATACTCGAGAAAAATTGTGCATTCATAAGTTGTTCTATGTAATATTCTACAAATGACAATTTGATTAAGTTATTTAATCAGATGCTGTTCAAATCTCAATAACCTTTCTTAGTTTTTTATAAACTACATTTTAAAAAATCAATTATTGAGAGAGGACTGTTAAAGAGTCTAACTGTATTTATGGATTTGGCTTTCTCCTTTTAATTCTGTTAGTTTTTGCATCACATATTTTGAAGATCTGTTATTAGGTACACAGACATTAAGGAACAATTGTTCTTCTGGATGAATTGTCCTTCTTATTATTATGAACTGTTTTCCTTTATTGCCAGTAATACTTCTTGTATTAATGTATATTTTTGTGTTATAGTCACTTCAGCATTCTTATGATTATGTGGTGTATCTTTTTCTTTTCTTTCATTTTAACCTATCTGTGTTTTTATATTCAAAGTGAGTCTCTTGTAAGCAGCATATAGTTAGGTCTTGCTTTGTTTCTTAAAATTCAATCAACCTCTGCCTCTAATTTATTACATCCAGTGTAATTATTGATATGCTTGGCTTTAAGTCTACCAGATCGTTCTTTGTGTTCTGTTTGTAGCATCTGTCATTTAGTTTTATGCCTTTTCTTTAAATGAATTAGTTTTTGTAAACATACAATTGTATTTCTCTAATTGGCTTCTTAGCCATACTTCTTTTTTTTTCTTTTTTGCCATACTTCTTTAGTTATTTTTATTTGTGGTTCTAGGGATATTAATGTACATTTATAACTTATTTCAGGTAACCTTGAATTAACATTAAACATCTTTATATATAATGACCTTAGCAACTATATTTACATTTAAACAATTTAATCCTTTGTGCTACTGTTGTCATACATTTTCTACTTCTACATGTTATAAACCCAATAAAAATATTAAAAAAACAACACATTGTTATTATATTTTCTTTAAACAGTCAATTGAATTTTAAAAGATTAAGCTGTAAAAATAGCCTTTATGACTACCCACATATTTACTATATCAGACATTTTTTTCTTCAGGTAAATTCTAGTTCCATCTTGTATCATTTCTATTCAGCCTAAAGAAATTTCTTAAAACGTTTTTGTTGTGTAAGTCTACTTATGATAAATTCTCTCAACTTTTCTTTATCTGAAAATCTCTTCATTTTGTATTCATTTTTGAAAGGCATTTTAACTTGTTATAAAATTATAGGTGGTCACTTTTGTTTTCATTGTTGTCATGCTGTAATGATGTCATTCCATTATATTTTAGCTTGCACTGTTTTTGACAAAAAGTCAGCAATAATTCTTATAATTGGTACCTTGCACACACAGTGTCTTTTTATTTTTCGTCACTTTTAGGAGTTTGTCTTTTCTTTTAAAATCCATCAGTTTTATTATAATATACTGTTTATTGTATTTATTTTATAATATAATAAATATATTTTATTATAAAATAAATACAATAAACAGTGTCTTTTTATTTTTCGTCACTTTTAGGAGTTTGTCTTTTCTTTTAAAATCCATCAGTTTTATTATAATATACTGTTTATTGTATTTATTTTATAATAAAATATATTTATTATATTATAAAATATAATAAATATATTTATTATAATATAATAAACAGGTGCTGTTTTCTTTGTGTTTTTTGCTTGAGGTTTGTTGAACTTCTTACTCCAAGTGTGTGTGCATTTTTAAGTCAAATTTGCAAAATGTGTTATTCGTTATTTCTTTACATTTCTTTTGTGGTCCAATCTTTCTCTTTCTCCTGTAACTTCAATTATATGTATGTTAGACCACTTAATACTGTCCCACTGGTTACTTACTATCTGTTCCTTTTTATATTATTCTTTTGTGCATTCTTTTTATTGCCCTGTCTTCTAGTTTATTGATTGTTACTTGTTCAGTGTCTAATCTTCTATTGAGCTCATCTAGTACATTTTATGTCAGCTATTTTTCAATTTTAGAATTTTAATATTTTACAATTTCCACATTTCTGTTGAGATTCCATATCTGTTAATTTATTATATTCATTTTTTATTTTTCCCAAAGACAAATTAGAGATGGCAGTTTATTTAATGCGTTGTTTTCTTTTAGAATGGTTATAAATTTACTGAGAAGTTGCCAAAATAGTTCATATACCTGTCACCCATTTGTGCCTATTGCTAACATTATTGTGATGCATTTGTCACTGTAAGAAACCAACATTTTTTATCGGTATTAAGTAAAATCCACACTTTATTTGAATTCCAGTACAATTCTCCCTGTCTTAAAAAAATAGTCCATCGAGGATCCTATCTAAAACACTACATAATATTTAGTCTTCCTGTCTCCATTTCTTCTGTGGTCTATGACAATTTATCTTGTTTGTGATAACCATGAATGGTTGGAGGATGTCAGGTATTTTGTAGAATATTTCTAAATTTGGTTTTGTCTAATGTTTTCCCATGGTTATACAGGGTGTGCAATTTCATAGGTGGAGTGCCCTTCTTATCACATCATATCAGGGGTATAGGCTATAAATATGACTTAATACTGTTGGCCTTTACTTGGCTGAGGTAGAGTGGGCCAGGATTCTATACTCTGGTTGCCCTTTCCAAGCTCTAATCTATAGAAATACTCACTAAGCACAAACAGCACTCAAGGAGTGGGACATCATTTTATTTAAATTTTTTTCTATGTATTTGTAAGAGTTGTTTTGAAGATGTTACCTGTTAATTCTGCTTGATCTCTTACCCTATTTCCATTGACTGTTTTCTTCCTGGTTATAAGTGGTTTTTTTCCTGCTTCTTTGCATGTCTAGTACATTTTATTGTTTGTTGGCGTAAATATTAATACATTATTTTGTTATCTGCCATTAAAAAATATTAAGCTTTGTTCTTGAAGGCAGTTAATTTACTGACAAATCAGCTTGATCCTCTCAAGCCTTGGCTTAAGGGTTTGTTGGGATAAGTCTAGAGTAGGTCTACTCCTAAAGCATTGTCTTTTTGAATTTTAAATCGAGTATTTTGTGTGTTCCTTGAGGTTTCTCCACTCTTATTGGTCAGAATGCCAATGCTTCCCAGAACTGTGCAACATCCAGAGCCTTCACTCTATTCATATCCTTCCTGTACTCAATCTCTGCTATGTTTCATGGAGTCTCTCCTAGACGGGTGAAATGTATTTGGCCAATCACTTAAAGAAACTTATATTCAGATTTTTTTTGTCATCATTCTTTGGCAGCTATCTCTTATGCTGTTCCTTATTCACAAATTACAGTTCCCTCAGTAACTTAGAATTTACATCTCTGTTCCCTTTGCTCATAAAACTGTTGCTCTCTTTGGGCTCCATTTTGCTGTTACCATGGTTTGAAAATGACCTCCCTTATATAAAACTAGAGTGTATGTGGCATTCTTATTTTCTGTTCTCTCAAAGATCACAAACCTTCACCATGAGCACTTTAGAAATCTTAGTATCTTTGTTTCATTGGCACTCAATATAATGCTTGCATATATTAATCAGTGAGTAAATTTTAAATGATATGAATAAAATGAATTGTCTGATTAAACTCAAAAGTCATGACCATCCTCTATTTTAGTTTTAGTTCCCCAAAATGATGCAGAGTAGTCTCTTATCACAAGGAATAAGTATGTAAAGTAATGCATATGTTAAAGAGCTTGATTTGACCATTTTGCAATGTACAATATCACACATCTTGTATATCAAATCATCATGTTATCAGTATTTATCAAAACATCATGTTGTACATCATAAATATATACATTTTTTACTTGTGAGTTAAAAAAAGTTTTAAAAAAGAATAAACTTGTTGTTACTTATTCATGGGAAGAGTTTAGGTGATAAGGTTGAAATTGTGAGGCCACCAGTAGTTATATCTAATATTATATCTTTATCATATATTCAGAAAGTCCACAAAAAGTTTTTCATTTCAAATAACATTCTAACTTAAATATTAATTTACCTATTTGGAGATTTCCTTAGTCAAGAAAAAGGCAATGCTTGATAATTTTATTCCTAATCAGGCTTAACAACGTTAACCTATAGTTAAAAAGTAAAACAAATTCTTTTATTTGGAATTTTAAGGATGGGTAAAATTGGCCCTGTGATTGTCACACAATTGCCATAAACCAAAGGATGAAACTGAAGATTTCTGTTTTTCTTTTATATGTAAGTGTTTTTAATCTTCTTTAAGGAAGTTATCCTATCCAGAGAAAATATTTACATATATATTTACATAGAAATATGTTAATAACATATGTCTTTCTTTAGCTTTTTTAAACATTGTCTTTGTGTGATTAAAATATCCTTACCACTAAGAAAGCAGTTATTTTATTTCGAACACTATTATGGTTATCTTCCCATGTAAATTTTTGGGTTATCCCCTCAGTTTGCTAAGGTTTTGTAAGCCAGAGAAGCTTCTGGCCTGACGGAGTACTAGATTCTTATTTGTATGGTTGACGGGTTGTGTTGAGCCCTGTGTGTAATCACTAATGAATGACTCTAAAACTCAAAGAAGGAAGTGGTCATATAGTCTGCAGTTATTTGATTCATGTCAGAAATTACCTGTTTTTCAAGTTATTTTGCAGATTCACTTATGTATTCATTTATGTAAACAAACATTTCTGAATTCTTGTTATGCATGGTATGTGCTAGCCTAGGGGTTCTCAGAGTGTGATTCCTGGACCCATAGCATTAGCATCATTTGGGAGCTTGAAGGAAAATTTTGGACCTCAGGCAGATCTGAAACAGAAACTTTGGGGGTGGAGCCAGCAATTTGTTTTAAGGAGCTTTTCATGTGACTCTGATCTAACTCCAAAGAGCCCAGAATTAACACAAAGTGAGACATCTCAGGTTCTTGAAGATTTAGTATCTCCCTTGCCCAAGGTCTCACTACTAGCTAGAAGTAGAGGTAACATAGTATTCTGAAGGCCAATCCAGGGGTCTTTATACAATATCATATTTATTTGCCACCTCTTGCCCTCCCTTCTACCGCTCCTTCCTAATGTACTTAGGTGGTATTGTATGTACTTAGGTTGCTGTAGAATGGATCTTCAAAGGACTGTCTTTGGTCATCTAGTGGAGAAGCAAAAGCAGACAGAACTGTAGTTACTAGGCTTATGAGGAATCTTTTACTCTACTCCAGCCAGGTATTTGAACTGTTAGTAAGCCAGCTAGGCAGTCAGTGAGCATTTATCCCCACTGCGTGCAGGGCACAAAAAACATATTGCCCTTCGGGTGGTCTAGAACTGGGTGCATGAGAAGAAGAGAAAACAGTTCTTGCCTTTGAAAAATTCATACACACACAAATACACACATTTTGAAAATATAGAAGAACAGTTCTGATGATGGCAATAGCAAAGGCAAGATAACATGTACAAATTAATTATTTCTGGGGGATTTCAAATCCTAATGCCAGAGCTAGGAGGACAGAGGTTCATCACCCCCACTAATTCACAGGACAATTTCTGCCTCATTTCGTTAGACAGAGGAGATTGTTACCAGAAAGCCAGAAAGGAAATGCCATCTGGGACTGTGTGTGCTTCCAGACAGATGGCTGACTCTTCCAGTTCTGTTTTATTTCTGGCTGCGGATCACACACCCCACAGCTACACTGTAAAAATGGGATGTGACGGGACATGGGATGTTGTCAGGGTGCTTTTTTTTCCCTCTTTTTTGGTGGGCGGGAGGAACTTGTGGTAAAAACTTAATGATAAACTTCTTGTTTTTATTGTTGTTGTTCAAATTAAGCTCTTGGTTGGCAAAGTAAAGGACTAATAGACCCCCAGAATTGGCGATAATATACAGGGACTTGGCAGAAAGCCAAGTTAATTTTGAGACTGCTGCTTTGTGGAAACCCTTTGTGTGTGTGTGTGTGTGTGTGTGTGTGTGTGTGTGTGTCTGTGTATACTTTGGGACAGTTGAGAACTGTGACACAAAAGTACAAAGTAGTCCCATTATACTGGATTGCTTCACTCTCCTCCACTTTTTTCCTACCTTCTTCCCACCCCTGGGCTGCTCCTGCCCCATCACTAACTCCCTGCAGGCCAGACAGGGGTAGACGCTGCCATTAGCAGAGTGACCACAGTCTAGCTACTTTTGACCTACTCTGGGCCTTAGGTTTTAAAGTCTAGGATTTGAGGGTTTGGCTGGGAGGTTCAGATAAATGAGGACTCTCCAGTGCCAAGAGTTGCGAAGGTCAGAGCAATTACTCAATCTAGTTCCATAGTATTAAGCATCAGCTTGTTCAATAAGTATTTATTGAGTGACTAATGATTGAATACTACATTGTAGGGATGTAAAAAAGTAAAAAATGATCCTTAAAGCCAATAAATGTACCAGAAAGCGCCTTGACATCAAATTTTAATTTACTGGCTTTGTGACTTGGGACAAATAACTAAATGCACTTGGTCCTCGTTTCTTCATCTATAAAAATACTCAATATTGCTGGTCCCCTTCCTCCACTACTTTCCCAAGCTTCATCTCCCATCTGTACCTGTTCTGTGATTCTCAAACTTTGGGGTACATACCAACAGCTTGGAAAGTGCAGTAAAATGCAAATTATTTGGCTCAGAAAACTTGATGTGATATGTCTGGAGTGGGATTCAGAAACTTGCAGTTTTAGCATGTCCTGGTGCGTATCTAAAATAGGTCATTAGTGGGCCACACTTAGATAAACTTGGATTTAATACTTTTCTAGCTTTTTGCACCCAAGTTTAGCCAATATTTTTAATTCTTTCTCTGAGTTCCTTTAGCATTTTATTTATATTTCTAAATACCACTTGTTATGGAGTTATTCCATTATAATAAGGAACAGAAGAAAGAGTTAAGCCTTTAGAACCTTCATTAAGTTAATTAACTCATTTATTCAACAACTACTTATTAATACGTACTATGTTCAGTACATGAACAAAACAGAATCATTGTGGCATTTCCATTTCAGAGAGTTGAGACAGGAGCTAAAAAACCGCTAAAATTATATGTAGATAATATAGTGTGTCAGAAAATGATAAGAGGCATGGAAATAATGAACCGACAAGCAAAAAACAAAACGTGGAACAGGAGAAGAGAATCATGAATGCTGGAGTGAGGGGCAGGTTGCAGTATTAAATGGGGTTTAAATATTAATTATATATATTAAGGGTTTTATTTGGCCTTGAGTAAGTCTCTTAACTCCCTAAAGCATTCATTCCCCATCTGTAAACTGAGAGTAAGAGATTCCAACCTGAAGAATTGTGAGGTTAGGGCACACGGCTTTATAATAGAATTAGGAAACACATCTTTCTTATCTGTATCCTTCCCCTGCTGGCGAGGACACTCATCTTTGTATTCTAAGCTCTTAACAATGCTTGGCATGTGGCAGACACTCAGTAAATGTCAATGGTTGAGGTAGCCAATTACCAAATACTGAGGGAGGAGTATATACAAAGGGTTATGGTCTGAAACAAACAGCATGACTCTTTACAAATGGGGTTCACTCTCTGAAAGAAGGTTAAATTGGTATAGTCATTACTGCATTGTGATTTTGAATTATGGTCAGAGTCAGACCATCTCTATAGATCAAAATGGGAAATTCGCATGAGGCCATCAGGTTACTAGTGAGGTTTCCAGGAATGACAGTGGCCCTTCCCCTTTCCCTCATTCCCCATAGAATGATTCCCAAATATTAAGGCCTGGACAATAAATGGTCAGCTGCATCTCTAGCTATTCTAAACCAGACTAGTACCTGGTACACAGGGCTGAAAAATCCACATTCTCTTCTGAAATATTTTATCTTCTGAATTCTAAAGATTCCATTTGATGAATTTGGTGGGTGAAATACGCAGCTTTGAATGGAGAGACTTGAGCAATAGAAACCATATATCCTGAGTCCCTGCAGCCCTGTCGTTCTGTCCGGCTCTTCCCCTCCTCCACTACTGAGCTGCTGCTGTTTCAGCCCTTCCTTGTTAACATGCAACCTAACATCCCTTCTCAAAAAAAGGACCTGAAGATGCAAAAGTGGCTGGCAGGTGCTTTGATACTTCCAGGATGTCTAAGAAATAATAAGGATAATTAACAATTGTTGAACTCTTATGAACTAGGCCCCGTTTCAAGAACCTTATGTATATGACACCACAGTCCTGTGAGGTGGGTACAGTTTTGGTACCCACTTTACTGATGGGGAGACTGAGACTTGGAAAGGTTGAATAACTTACATAAATACAAACCAGGAAGGGAGCTGGGAATAACCCTATCTAGCTGACTCCAAAGTGCAAAGCTCATCCACTAAATAATGTTTGCACCTTATAAAATCTCACCTCTAAGTAAACAGTAGTTTAAGTAAAATTAATGGAATGATGTGGAATAGAATTGGAGAGGGGGCTGGTAGAACTCCAGTGAATTGTCCTGCTTGCACTGGAGAGGTAGAGGAAGCCAGCGAACCTCCCCTCGCTCCCCACGTTTGTACAATTTAGGAGGCAGATAACATCTTGGGGTTTCCTGATTCAAGGTCGCTGAGCTGGCATCTGCTCCCCAGGAGTTGCCCTTGGGAGCTGGTCAGTGGCCCTAACAGGCTTAGCCAGGCCTGGCATCAAGGACCATGTGATTTCTGTATCCTTTGATGAGAGTTTACCTACTGATAAGGCAAGCTGGAGGGAATCAAAAAGCTCAGTTGGGAAAAGATCAAGGCCTGCATTAAGGAGGAAAAAAATGTCAGTCACTCTGATAGGGAAATAGATTTTCGTGTTTCATTGCACAAGCGCACACACGTGCACTCAAAGCCTGCCACGTTTCAAAGCCTCCTTCAATGCCCTGGTGTTCGCTTGGAGGAAAGAGATCTGAAGCCTCTAAAAAGGCTGCAGGTATAGAGCAATTCACACAGGACACAACCAACAACCCTCTCCCACTTCCTTTCTTCATCTTCCTTCCTCCCCCTTGCCCGCCTGTGCTTAGTGGCGGTGCTGAAGAGATGTTTGTGAATGTGCATGTGTGCACATTTAAATCTAAACATAAAAGGAAGGGGAAAAAACGTGACAGCCTTGGACCAAAGCAGTAACTATTCATAATGAATGGAGGAGTCATGATGAAAGAGCAGGGGCACTTTAAGAAAAGCAAACCTCCTGAGGAAGACAGCTCTGTGGATGCTGTTTAGGATGGCAGCTTAAAAGGCCCTTCATTTCAGAGCCAGGAAGAGGCAGAGAAGAATCTGATATACAACACAAGCTTTTTCTCTCTCTTTTTATCCCCTCCTTTCCCCACTTCTTCTTCTGAATCCCATCTTGGCTGAGCCATGGCAAAACTAAATTAGAAAAACCTGCAGAGCATTGCGAGTCCAAATGAAGCACGCAGCCAATTTATCACAACAGAGCCCAGTTATCTAATAAGCCCCGTATGTAATAAATGTGCTAAGTGCCCACCTTTAACTTCAGCACACACAGCAGCAGCCAATGGTGGGAGATGGCAGAGCCCGTGACAAGAGGATGATGTCAGACTCAGTCTGAAGCACGCAGCATCTGGCTTGCATCACTGGCTCTGAAGGGTGCTGAGCCAAGGTGGAGGAAGCTGAGGTCTCTGAAGGCAAGGCAAACCACTGCTGAACATTTAGAATTGGAACAGATGCCTGTTTACAGACAGCTTTGTAAGCTGAGCAATCATCATGAGAGCAGAATTGGAGAAGCTTGGGTGAGAACAAGTTTCTTTCTAGCTTTTCTGTTTTGGAAAACAAGTGTTTTCAGGAAGAAGAACCTTTATCAGCACACGTTTCCTAGCCGGAGTTGAAGACGAGGGTTCTTAGAGATTGTGCCTTAGACTATTTTTGTACCTAGCTAATTAGGGAAAAAATATCATCTGATAATGTCAAAGGGGTAGAGAGGCAGGATATGGTATTGGTTTACCCCTAGGTAATTTTAAGACAACAGGGTTATATATCAGAAATGACAAAAGGCTTGAGGGTCTAAACAAAATAATGAGATTGTAGGCCAGTCTTTCAGTTTATAAGGACAGCAGGACACATAGGGTGTCTGTAGAGTTCTTCTGATAATTAAGGTGATCTTGGTGGAACTCCATATGGTCTACACTCAGATCATTAGGTGGAAGTTTATTTGAAACATAAAAGGTCGTTCCTGTAGAGCAGTGGTTTTCAACTTCAGCTGTATATTAGAATCACCTGGACAGTTTTAAAAATGACTGATTCCTGTATCCAACTCTAAGAGATACTGATTTATTTTTCAGATATTTATTTAATTGGTTGGAGGTAAGGCTTGGGGAGAAGACATTTAGAAAGTCCACAGATGATTCCAATTTGCAGCGGAGTTTGAAAATGACGGCAGCAGAGTGAAGATTGGGTTAGAGTCCACAGAACCAGAAAGTACTGGAAATCCTGAGTTTTGAAATTGAGTTATAGTAAGTAGGAATTAGGCTTCAAAACATTGTCATTTATGTAGGTCAAAAGTGGTGAGTCCTCAAAGGGTCCTCTAGAGTTTGTACTTGCTTCCTAGTCTTGTCCAATTGATCGTCTATATTTTCTCATCTAATGTAGGACTTATAATCTGCCTATACCTCGAATGGATTTGAGATAGCTTACAAT
The DNA here is from genome assembly GCA_963573385.1 of Cacajao melanocephalus. Lineage (NCBI taxonomy): Eukaryota > Metazoa > Chordata > Mammalia > Primates > Pitheciidae > Cacajao > Cacajao melanocephalus. The sequence continues at coordinate 45,065 of CAUYLG010058759.1, forward strand.
TATAAACAAGTCACGCACATATATAAGTATAATAAATTTTAGGAAATAGAAAACATTAGAAAAAATATTAAAAGTGCATTTAGGATTGACATATTAATAAACAGTATAATTTTTGAGCTTCTGAAACTCCAAGGCAAAAGGTAAATTCATTTTCCCTCTCTTTAAAGACAATGCATATTCATTTTTAGGGACAGCACTGAATTCCAGATAAAATCTATTGTGTAGATTCTAATAACAAGAGCCTTGAGTACACAAAATAGACAAATGTTGTTTTTGTTGAAGTTGCAGTGATGCTATCAAGGTTACTATATGGAGTCTTGGATAACTGAAACAATTTCTATGGGATAACTGAAACAATTTCTATGCCAAATAGCTTCCACTGGGGCCTGCACCCTGGTGACAAGCAGTGAGAGCTATAATGCCCATGGGAAACTGGTACACCCTAAACTGTCAAACTTCAAATTGGCCTGCTCTCCTCCTTGCCTATTTAAAATTGAATTACTGTTAATCTATCGTCATTAGTACTTATGCTTCCTTTTTATTCTTTGCAAGGGGAGAATGGGTTTGTGATCACTGTCTATATACTTTTTTCTTTGCCCTCCTTGTGATCGAATGTGCATTTGTGAGACTGATTTGTGGGGTTTGGGTGCAATTTGGGTCATGGAAAATCATTTTTCCCCCAGTTTGATTGGAATCAGTTCAAGATAACTATTCATCCATCAAACTTTGACTGAGAACAGATTATGTGCCTGTCACTGTGCTAATCATGGAACTATCAATCCGTGTCAGCCTGGAAATCGGAGACAATTAAACCAATAGATACTTGGCAATACCCTGTAATAAGTATAATGGAAGGTTGAAGAAGACGGATACCATGGAGAAAGAGAAGTAAGTTCTCCGTAAGGAGAGTCAGGAAGGGCTTCCTAGATTAGATGATACCATGGCAAGGTTTGCGAAGATGACTCAAAATTTTCAGAGGGACTGTGGAGAAAGGCACAGTAGATGGAGGCACTGCCTGGGCAGATGCCTGGGAGCTTTGAGGAGTAATAGGCAGTTCTCTGCAACAAGAGCTTAAAAGAGAAGACACATAGATAGCCATAGGACATAGATAGCCAGGAAAATAAAGAAAACATTGTGTTCTAGTACAATTTTGCATATAATCTTTATTCATTCCACAAATATTTGAATGCCAAGTATATGCCAAACTTGGGGAAGGGGGAGAACCAACCATAGATCTGAGTCTATTTTTATAAGCTTTAAACATTTGCAATGCTGTTGTCATTTCTTTCCACCCTAGGCTAAGTTTAACCCAATTCTATCCTTCTGGGTGTTTTAAGCAGGCCCCATATGGATGAAGGCAGCTCTCTGGTCTCAGAAATTCACCCCCCCACCCCCACCCTATTCTCATGAACCACCGGAAAGATAAAGAAAGGAAAGGCAGCATTGATTATTTTTCATTTAAGTCCTCCATCTGATTTTCTCTGAGGCCCCCAGAGTCTGTGCTAATTTGTATGGTGTGTCTAGGTCAATTCAATCCTTACAAATCTGTGTATTGTTGAAACTGGTGAAGACCATCGTTTGTCACTCAGATTCAGGCAGGGTGATAAGAGAAAGTGAAGACGGAAGGAGATGGATGGGCCTGACATTGCATTCACACTGGAGAAAACTAGAAAGAGACGTGAAAGAATCCCCAGAGTCAGAGCTGACCATAACTGCTGGACCTACCCCCAGCCAGCTGTCCCAATCCTCCCAAAGTAGGCTGCATTCTGTTACTACCTTGCCGGGTTCTGCCTGAAACCCAGTGTGAGGCTGAGATATCAGGAATATTTTCTGCATCCCATGGGATCTGGTTCCTATTGTCTATTGTCTATGCTTTTCTCTTTATGGTACTCTGAGTGGATGGCATTGTAATTATGATCATAAGTATTATTAATGATAGCAGGTAAGACAATGAGTGGAGCCCAAGTCTTGGCTTTGACGTCAACAGAGAAAAGGGTTTTCATTTGTTTCAAATGGAAACAGATGCATATTGCAGAGTTAGCAATAAAAGCAGAAGAGTGGAGACAGTGGTTTTTGTTCCCCCACCCCCAAGCTTCTCTGTTAGGCAAATTTTTCCTTATGTGATGAACAGGGAGCCTGTTCTCCTCTGGTTCCCCACGGTCCCCCCACCTCCCGCTTTCTTCTTCTTCTTCTTTTTTTTTTTTTTTTCCAATATCCAGGCTTCTCCTGCTTCTACCTGAGAATGGTTAAAGGTAAAGAGAGAAAGGTAAGGGAAGATGCCATATTAGCTTTAAAGCTGTGCACCCTCAGTGTTTTTGTCTGAAACATCTAACAAGGGAGTCGCCAATCAATTCAGCTCAATCCAATTCAATTCGTAATTACTGAGTGTGTCTGTTACTAGCATGTGTAAGATGGACAGCTGTGCTAGATGGACAACTTTACATGCAGCAGTACTAATTTTAAATATTCTGTGAATTCTAAATATTTTGTGAAGTTTGCTTTTTGCATTGTTTGGATCTTGAAAAACATGGTTTACCTAAAAGAGTGAAGATGCCTTAGACATAACCGTTGGCATTTAAGCAGTCCACTGTAAAGGTGGGGCAGTTGAAAACGAGGTGGGACATCCTCTCCGGGGAATAGGAATGTGAACAGAGGTGCCATCTGCCCCGGTCTGGCTTGACTCATCTTCTTTCTGCCTCATGCTCTGCCCTCCTTTGGCCTCCTTGGGCTTACTTTGGCCAGCCCCACTGTCCAGCTCCACTGGCTCCTCTCAGCCCCCCACATAGCAGCTGCTTTTAATTCTTCAGTGCCTGTGTGTCTGCTCCTTCTCAAGCATCTCAGATTCCAGTCTACCTCCATGGAGTCTACATTGTTCCGTCCTCCTTGCTCCTATAATCCTTTGGCTTCTTAGCTTCCCTGATCCATTCTTAGCTCAGAGTATGGACTGAGAGATTGGAGCATCTTTCTGTATGGTATCTACTCCTGCCTCCACTTCTTTTCCCTCGTCTTTACTTCCTAATTCCTTCTGGGAAGTCAAACCTTCCCCAAAGGAGGGACTTGTGTTCTTCCATTTTTGTGCTGTCATTAACCCAGTCCTTATTATAGTGATTTCTTTTGTTTCCTTAGAGCTGATATCTGAGTCACTCCAGTAAACTATATCTGCATTGCTTCACCAGGGATCCCACCCTCTGGACTGTGAAGTCAGGCTGTCTGGGTTAAATCCTGCATGACCTTAGGAAAATTACTTAACTTTGTGCCTTCATTTCTACTTCTTTAAGGAGAATAATAGTGGATACCCACTGTGTAGTGTCCGTGTGAGGATTCAGTGAGATAATACATGTACAACACTTCAACAGTGCTGAATAGAAACCAACATACATGCTGCTGCTTCTTATTTGTTACCTATAGAAGGAGATATTGCTAGGCCGGGAGGGATACTAGGGCCCTGTGTGCCTCATAGCTCCAAAACTTAATCCTTTGTGTCTGTGACTAAGAGCATAAAACCTGAGGTGGTAAATGCAATGTTGGATTCCTGTGGTTTCGGACTTTTTTTCTGGAGGTTTATGGCAGTACCAGAGTTGATCGGGAAGGGATTAGAACTCTATTGTCGCTTAGTGTTTATCATGTCTATGTAAATTCTTGCAGGATAAAAAACACTTGGTAATTATGCTTGGCTGGTTTAGGAGAACAATTTTCCTCATACAAAATAATACCCTGACCTTGAAGAAAGAAGTTATTAGGCATTTACCCTCAGAAATGACATGTAGCTTTATCTGCAGAGGCAGTAATAGATTAAAATATTAAAGTCCACGCAGGCAGAAAGATAGAGGGTCTAAACAGTGCTTAAAATATTATTTAAACTTAATGTTTATACATTTAATTCATTTTTATTAGCTACCAAGATATTTAACATAAAATAATTAGAATCTCAAGATTAAAACCAAAATGGTCACAGTTTTAATTAAACCATCTCATAGGGAATTAGGCTGCATAATGAGAGGCAGCCTGGTGTAGTGGTGAGAGTCTGCTCAAGTTGGGGGACTGGAAGCACTGCTATCCACTCGTGGATCTTTGGGAAAGTCTCTCTTGCTTCAGCCAACACCATGGACTTCATTGGTCAAAGGAGAGAAACTTAATTTTGATGAGTTCCACTTTTTAACATAATAGAATTCCCTTTTGTTTTCGAGATGGAGTCTTGTTTTGCTGCCCAGGTTGGAGTTCAATTATGTGATCTCGGCTCACTGCAACCTCCGCCTCTCAGGTTCAAGTGATTCTCCCGCCTCAGCCTCCCAAGTAGCTGGAATTACAGGCACCTGCCATCAGGACCAGCTGATTTTTATATTTTTAGTTGAGACGGGGTTTCACCATGTTGGCCAGGCTGGTCTCAAACTCCTGACCTCAGGTGATCCGCCCACCTTGGCCTCCCAAAGTGCTCGGATTACAGGCGTGAGCCACTGTGCCCAGCCTTCTTTGTTTTTTCTCTAAAGGAAATCTTATATAGAATCCTAATATAGAAGAGACAGTAAAATTGGCCTCTGCCTACTCCCTATTCCCTATAGCAGCCAGCCCCGTTGCTGGTCCCCCTTCCCACTAAAGCCCCAAGGTACCATAGAATACAAAAACAGAGCATACCATGAAAACTTGCCTAGGGGATCTCAATGTTTCTTTCCAGCTGTAAAATTGTATGATTCTGATTCTAATATGTCCCTATCCTACATTCAAAGTCTAGTGCCCCTTTTGTATTTTATTCAAGAGTATTTTTTTAAAAGCATCCATGGAGCTGGTTTTAGTAAAAAGAAGAAAAGAAAATAAGGAATCGTTTGCCACCTGAATTGAATGTCTCTCGTGTCCCATCTCTCCTTTCTCATCTCATATCCATTCTTCAGTCACAGCTCTAGTTGGAATTTGTGAATTTATGATCCCTGGTTTCTTTGGAGCTACCATTCCTTATGATGGTTTCGACTTAGGCGTTTAACTGACAAAACTGTCCTTCAGTCACTGTCCTCAGCCTTTGCTTCCCAACACGAGGTTTCCATCTTTGTTGAACAGCCTGGTAATTTTTGTTGTTATTGTTTTTTGAGACAGAGTCTTGCGCTTGTCGCCCAAGCTGGAGTGCAATGGCGCAATCTCGGCTCATTGCAACCTCCCTCTCCCGGTTCACGAGATTCTCCTCTCCTCAGCCTCCTGAGTATCTGGGACTACAGGCGCCCACCACCATGTCCGGCTAATTTTCCTATTTTTAGTAGAGATGGGGTTTCTACTCCTGACCTCAAGTGATCCACCCACCTTGGCATCCCAAAATGCTGGGACTACAGGTGTGAGCCACTGTGCTGGACCAGCCTGGTAATTCTTGAGTTACTCATACCGTGGTTCCTATAGACAGCTGACCAAGGCTACAGGGCCAGGGAAACTTGATAATTTCTTGTCTATTCCCTAGAAGGCTGGGCCTGGCTAAGATCTGATGTTGGCATTACATGTTGAGGAATAATCAATTGTCAGTTAAATTTACTGTGAAAAAATGTGATATGTAAAAAGTACTTGGCATGGTGCTTCACTTGTAATAGTAATCAATAAATGTTAGTTCTGTCTTTCCCTCCTTTTCCATGCTTCTCTTCCCTTTTGGGCCTATCCAGGACAACTATATCCACACATAAGGCCTATAGTATATCAGTTAAGGAGTTAGGTGGCTGAAATTCCTTTTAAGACTACCTTTAGCCACTGACTAAATTCATCTGATAACCTCTGTAAATCTTTTTTTTTTTTTTTTTTTTTTTTCCCCTTAAAGCAAGCTGAGATGCCTACTGTGGGCATTTATGGGAAAAATAAAAAAAGACTTGCCAAATAGTTAAAATACTAAACCAGTTTCCTTCTTAGGTACCACTTTCTCTACATTCAGTGCCATATATATTATTTCTTTAAAACCACCTTTTAAAGTGATAATTTCTTCTTTAGTTCATATAAAGGAAGGAACATTCTTAGTATCAAATAACAAAATTGTATCCCATTATAAACTCTTATTTCAATTGCTTTTAACAATCTGCAAATTTGTCTGTTGGGACTACTTAACTACTGTGCTCAATTGCCCAAGTATGGATTTGGAAAAGGAAATGATGGCGTATTGAGATATATACATTAAAATACTCTCACAACTACATTCAGCATTTAAATACCAGGAAAGTTAGTAGAAAACCATGGCCAGGTTTTAAAATCCCTAATTTTATAATGCAGCTAATTCACAGTGCATAGGATGTCGTACTGCCCCAGGCAATGCTATTCAGGGATTAGGAAAAGGTACCTGTTTTTCTGAGAAATTCTACCCCATGCCAGGGAACTAGACATGGCAAGTAAAGATTGGATTGGATTTTTCAACTCTTGTGCAGGCTTTTAGACTCTTGTGCAGGCTTTTAGATAAGGCTGGTCTGATCAATAATCTTTAACCGTTGTATAGGAGAAGTTGGGGTGAGAACAGCCTGAAGCCTTACTGGTTTAATCTTTCCCACTCTGTCCAAGGCTGCAGCTCTCATCTACCCTTTCTATGACTATGACCAGGACATTTCAGGCATCCTAGTCTGTCAGGCAGTTTTTTCAGTTGCTGCCACTTGATCTCAACGTTCACACTTTTCAATGAAGTTCGCTGTGCTCTAACCTTAGAGTCTTCTCAGGCTCTTCCTCTTGGACCATCCATTGTTATTAAAAACATCTCTGGATAGTTGTATATTTGCTTTAATTTTTTATGAAAATATTAAAATTATCAGTTTTGTTTTACAAGTAATGTGTAAAATTCCAGAAAAATCAAAATATGTCTCATAAATGTAAAGAAGGTAAGTCACCCATAATGCTATTAATAAGAAATAACATCACTGGATCAATACTCAGCTTTTGCATACACCCTTCTCAATTTTCTTATATTTGTATTTGGGTATAGGACTCATCATATTTATATATTCCAAAATAATGTTCCCCCCCTCCTGTTTTTTTAAATTCACCTTCACCTCAGAAGGTTTCCTTTGAGATAAAAAGTAGACCCAGGTTAGGTTTTTTTTTTTTTCAAAAGCATGCAATGTTTTATAAAAAATTATCTATTATTCTTCATAAGTTGTTTCAGCAAATTTTACTGTATTTTCAAACCTGCAGTCTGTAATTCAAACATGTATCCACCATGACGAATCCAAAGTATGGTTCGTGCTTTAAGAAAATGGTACAGCAGTCTCTCTGACTTCATGAAATAAAACCAGTTCTCCCAAGGCTAGAACGGATCCATGGGCTAGGGGTACAAAAAGGGAAGTATACTTCAAATATACAAATAAAAGTAGGACCCCTGTTATTTTTTCTTCAGGTGTGTTTTGGCTATAGGTACACCAATTGACTTTCATTTCATATCAGCTGGATCAATACTCAGCTTTTGCTTGCATCATGTTAATTGAGTCTTATGCTTAGAACTCTACAATTCCAACAGCTGCTTCAGTATTGAAATTTGGAAAGCACTGATTTGAAGTCTGAAAAGTAAGAAAGTAGGACATTGCATTATTGAATTGATTTCATTTCTAGCACTTTATGTTTTAATAATTGCCTATGTCCAGTATGCTCTCGTTAGTTGTAGTAAAGAAATTAGTGCCAGGAATGTGTATCTGTTGCATCACTGCAGTGCCTTTGGAAATAGCCTCAGAATGCTTTATATTAGGGACTTTATCTTAAAGCCGCAATGTGGTTTTTTTTGTTTGCTTAAACCTTAGACTAAGTAAATAAATTGCAAGAGAAATTTTAAAAATACAAATTACTTCAGAGATCATGAATTTTTCATTGTGCTCCAGTAATTCTTCTGAAAACCCAATGCTAAATAAAAATAACTATTTGTGCATACTTACATACACAAACATACACACACACAAACACATTTACAATATGTTTTCCTAAAGAAGAATTAAAGGCAAAAAAAAGAGAGGAGACGGGAGAAAAGAGATATAGAGAAAAATGTGCCATGGTGATAATTTAAGGTTAAAATAATTTTATCATTATTAAAAATTGGTTCCTTAGGACATAAAATGACATTAGACAAATATATTTTGTCAACTGTCTTCACAGTTACTAGAGAAGGTAGAGTGTGTGTGTTTGTGTGTGTGGTGGTGGTGGTGGTGGTGGTGGAGGAGAAATGGGAGAATGTTGGTCTTCTAAACCCAATTAAAATATAACGCTTGTCTCTTTTTAGCTGACATCCTCATTTTGGGGGAAAGACTGAGGAAATACAATTCACGGATGCTCTTTACAAAACAAAGATATTTTCCTCCTTCTGTAGCTTGAGTTTGGCACAACTGCTAATCACTCACATAAAGGCACTTGGGATGTACTTTTAGGATGTAGTGTTCTGAAATCCCCTTTAAAAAAACTCATTACCAGCTTATTTACATGTATTTTTTTCTAAGGATGTGTTCTGGATGCTGGCAAATTGATCTGCTTCGTAAGATTCATGTTGGTGCTTCTTTGATGGCCTCTATTACTCAATTTAAATACACAATAGTCAGAAGGTTTGAATACACCATGTTAATCCAGCATCAGAGATCTCTGCTTGGCCATTTATTGAAATAAAATTGTACCTGTTATGAACCTGTTACGAACTGGAAAGGGGCGCACAGTTGCCGTTAACTGCTTTACCAAATTGATTCTGACTCACTCGTTTCAAAATGAAAATTGAAATGCTTTAGCCGTTTTTCTTGGTGGGGAATTTGCTTTACTTAGCACTAAGTGGGTATCATTTCTTGTGATTACAGAAAAATGCATCATAACTTTTGATTACACTGCTATTAAGGATGCATGGTAGCAATTGCTAGCACTCGTAAAGTACTGCTAGTGGGATCTGTATAACTCATTTTATTTGGAACTGAGTGGAGAAGGAGAGTATGGATGAAGTCCATACTTCAAATCTTGACTTGCATAATGAACTGATTCACCTGGGAACACAAGGGACTGGGAGAGAACAGTTTTTGTCGGTAGATTTTCTTCCTACTTTAACCTTGGCCCCAGCTGCCACTTACTCCACTACACTTCTCCCAAAGTCGACCCATCAGCCATTCCTACTTTTTTATTCCTTTAGTAAAAATGTACAGAGGTGTACTATGTATAAAATATTGGCTAGATATGATAAGGTCAAAATGAAGGAATATCCCAGTGCTATAGTTCATAATGCAAGATAAGAGATTCCTACCTAATAATTTATACATCACATAAATTAAAAGTAAATTGGATTAAAAGTGGAAAAGATGACCGGAGTCTGGATTTCTGAAAAATTAGCTTCTGTCCTGCTATTAGATTGTAAATATCATAAAGGCGGGGATCATGCCTATCTTGTTTCCTGCAGTGTCTTGATCACACAACCTAGAATATAGTAAGCACTTGATAAATAGCCATTCAATTAATGGATGACACACAGTGGTGTGCTAGCCCCAGCTTATACCTTCCTGCAAGAGCCAATTATGCATCTCTCTTCTCATCTCTGTGCTCAATGATGTTATGTTGGTAGCTTGAAACTGGTCATGGTTGGAGTTTTTACACCACAAAAATGGGACAAGATGACAAATCAATGCTTTTCCCCCAATAGCTGGTTGCTAAACATTTACCAAAATAGATGCAGAGAGAGAGAGAGAGAGAGAGAATGTGAGAGAGACAGAGTTAAATGGATATTTGCTCTTAACAATGAGACTTTTGCTACAATACCTGTGTAACCATCTTGTGAGCTAGTCTGGCAACCAGAAAGCCTCCTTTTGCTTTGGCTAGAGGCAAGCTAAAATATTTCTTTTGCTCTACATCTACATTGGGAGAAAGTAGAGTCTATACAATTTTTCACAGAGGAAGAGTAAGTCTAGCAGTATTTCTCTATTCTGTGCTTGCCTATCATGTGCATCTAGTGTCTTTCCAGGGGAAGCCATGAGCTGCTTCTAGCCATAACAGTGTGAGAGAATAAAACATGAAGGATCCAGCCTTCTGTGGGCTGAGTGTTGGAACATGTCGAATTATCACTGTGAGATCTTGAACTGCAGCATTGTGGCCTAATAAAAATTCTTTCTCCTAAATCCTGATGTAACCATGGGAAGAAGTTGAAAAAGGTAGGGAAAGAAAGTAGAGAAATCAGGCATTCAGGGCAGAGAACAGGGGGTGAGCAAAAGCACAAACGTGGAAAGACCTAATGGGTATTCAGTGAGCAGCCTAATCTATAGGAATGGACAGTGAAGGGACTTGAAGACAAGACCAACAGGTTTGGTCTTTGGTTGGCCATAGAGACCATGAGAGGCTTCTGATTATTTTGGTAAGATAACTGTTGGTGGTATGTAAGATGGTTTGGGCAGAGTACAAAGAGACTGAAGGCAAGGCAGCAAGTGTCCTACTCAGGCCAAAGGTTAACAAGGATTTGAATTAGGACAGTGGCAGTGGAATTGGAAAAGAAAAATGTATTCAAGAGTTAAAAGCTTATTTCAAAACATATTCCATATAGTAGGTGAAGGAGACCTGAGGGTGACACCAGATTTTAAAACTGGTTTAGTAGGATAATAGTTTTCCTATGAACAAAAACACAATAAAAATAGAACGTCTTACGATGAACTTCACTGCAGATACTATAGCCAGCATCTGTTTAAATCCCTTTTCCTATTTCCTTTGTCATTATAGATAGCTGAAACCTCACCTTCCCAGATTTCCTTGCCATGTGATAGAGACGGTCATGTCCAGACAGCGTACTGGACAATGAAACATAAATGGAAGTGTGTTGTGATATCTGGATAAACCTTTCATTTTCCTTATAGAGGAGACACTTCTTCTGTTTTTTGTCCTTAGTTCTCCTGCCTGGAAAGCAGTAATGATGGCTGAACTATAGTTAGCATACTGGGATCCTGAAGGAAAGGCCAAAAGTATTTAGAGACTTAAAGCCTTCGTGTCCTTGACTCACTAAATTAAAGTCAGCACTGTCTACCTATGGATTTCTTGTTGCTGAAAAATTAAAACCAATAAACAGCAACAACAAAAATGAAAGCACTTTGTATGTTATGCTCAGTTTCTTTTTACTTATAATTGAATGCAATGTTGTAGTTAATACAGTTGGTAACAATGGGGAATTTGGACTTAGACATGTTAAATTTGAGAGTAATCTCAATATCTGGGCAGAAAATGTCAGCAGAGATTTAAAAATTGTAACCTAGCTGCACATACAAAGTATCTGAAAAGAAAAAAAAAAATGCTTGCCCTTACCCCTGGCTAAATTAAATCTGAATCTCTAGGCATGAAGCCCAAGTGGCCCTGATGTTTAGGCAGGGTTGAGAATAAGTGGTCTTGAGCAGACAGCTCCTGAGATGTGGATAAAGCCATCTCTCTAATAGTTGGAGCTGAGGAATGAATAAAATCTCTGATGAAAAAGACTGAGAAAGGAGCAAAGGAGAATCTTGAATAAATTGGAAATAAAACTTGAAGGGAAAGAGGAGCGGTGGAGGACTAATGGCGTTGCTGAGGAGGAAGCAGTAATATTAATAAAATTGTGCTGCATATTGAGCATTTCGTGTAACATGTAAGTTAATTACCTCCCCCAGGGTTCCACAAAAATCAGGACATTGATCCAGGTTTGTTTGACTATATAAAGTCTTTCTCGCTTCACAATTGATTTGCTACTCAATAAATCCAGTATGATTTTTGAAAGTCCATATTCTTTTAAACTTTTTTTTTTTGCAATATGTGATGCTCTTGGCCATTTCTCATCTTCATTTCTTAAAATTCTTCTGCTTTGGCTTCCATTATTCAACAGAACACTAGCTTGGTTTTCTTGTAAATATAACTAAGATTTTGTAAGCATAACTATGTGTCAGGCACAGTTCTAAGCATATTGTAAGTATTTAGTCATGTAATGCTAACAACAGCTCTATGAGGCAGGTACTGTAGCCTTTTTTTTTTTTCCACAAGAAATTGAATGTACAGGCCAAAGTCACAGAGCTGGTAAGTGGCTGAGCTAGCATTAAACCAGGTAATGTTGCTCAAGTCTGTGTTCTTAACTACTGATCTGTGTAGTATGATGCTTAAATACATATGTTTTGAAGTCAAATGGGTCTGGGTTACAAGGCTAACTAATTTTTTAGCTGTGTGACCTGAGGTGAGTCATTTAACCTCTCAGAGGTGGGGATATGTAATGGTAGAGAAGGAAGTCAAGAGTCCTTGCCTTGGTATCTCTATTTCCACAGAGAATTAGGAGGTAAGATCGTAAGAGGAGAAGTACTGGGATGAAAAGTTGAGGACTGTATGAAATAGTTCTTGGAGGGAATGGAAGAGATTGCTATCTATGGATGTACTTACAGTTCTTGAGGTACCATGGGAAGAAAGGCAGGCTGAGTTGAGAAACCCAGAAGCTGTGGCACCAATATGAGAGACTATGGGGTTTTCTCCAGTAGAGCTCGAAGGTCCAGATTTAGGATTAGAAAAGGTAAATAGTTGAATTGATTTAGAGTTGGCTGATGGAGCAGAGAGAAAAGACAAGAGGTAAGTTGATTGAGGATGTTAACAAGAGAGAGGTTGATGATGTAATTTGTGTTTTATGGGCTTGATAAGTAAAGAACTAAAATCAAGAAGAGGCAAATTTGGGAGAAAATTGGGATCAAGAAAATGGTGCTCTGGATGAAATTGGAACAACAGATATTATTCAAGTCAGGGAGTGGTAGAATTAGAAGATTAGGAGGTTGTGACTGGTGCAAACATAGATGCTGTGATGCTTTCAATTAATAGTCTACAAAGTAGAGCAGTTCCCTGTGGATTGAGGAGCGGGGTGTGGCCATTTGTGTGAATTATTCCAGTGGAGTTAAAAATGACTGGAATTGAAGAGGGAGGGAATTGAGACAAAGTTGATGGATGATTCTCTTTACAGGGAAACTGAAGCCACCCAGGGTGGCTATAAAATCTGGATTAGAGCAGTTGACTGAACCAAATAGAAAACCTTCAGTCAAGATTACTAGAATGCTGGCAGATGACGATGGGGTGAGGGAGAAGAAAACTCATTAGATGTTTTAATGCTCTACAGAGAAGATATTTACATAAGAGCAGGAAGAAAATGTCTGGAAAACAGGACATCTTGGAATTCTGAAATATAAGAGAGAAAAGAGAAAATACAGAGGACTTTGAAATGTGAAGGGGCTAAGTTAGATTTATTATCAAAGGAATTTTAGAGGTAGAAGGAGACGAGGGATCACCTACTTTTAATTTCTTGTTTCAAATGGTAAAGAGTGAGAGAAGCAAGCTATTCTCAAATTTACACCACTAGTTAGCAGAACCTGGGATTACTCATTCACTGGTTATTTGTTATTAATTCATCAAATATTTATCGAGCAACTAATGTCAAGCTCTAAGGATAGCAACTTGAATAAACCTCAGTACCTGTCCTCAGGGAACTTACAGCATGGTGGAGAGAGGTGGACAAAGTTCAAAAAGTAATTATAATATGATGATATAAAGGCTAGGAGAGGGCCTTACAAAGGATGCTTTGGAAGTTTGAAAGTGAGCCTCATTCCTAGAGGGAAGGAGCAAGGAGAGTTGGTTGGTTGTGGTGTGGATCCAGGTAGAACTCAGCAATGTAGCTAGCATATGTTAAATTTGAGCAAATTAGACAAAGGTGCTTTTTCTTTCAGGCCAATATGGCACCTAGCCAGGGCATAGAGCTCAGCAAATTGACCCTAAGCTGCATTTTCTCTAGTTCTTTCCTACTTTTCCTCAACCTTCATAAATGTAAGTGGCAGTTCTGGGTAGGGGTAGATAGAATGCCTGTTAACAGGGAAGAGTTCCCAAAGGAGGTGGATTTGAACCATTCTTTGCTTTCAAGTCCAAAGCTCCATTTTAAAGCAGGAGAACCAGGGATAGAAGATACTGTTACTAAATTTACACCAGAAGCAATTTTTAGTTTTTCAGTTCATCCAGCTGTGGTCGTCTATGATGCTTCTTGGCATCCTGAAGGAAGAGTAGTAGGACAATAATTTGGAAACACTGATGGTCATGAATGGTAGAGTGGTTTGCACCAAAGGAAGAATTATAATAACCAGATCTCTCTTTCTGGCTATGCAGTCATGGCCACAGAGCAGTTTTTCTTAAAGAAAAAGGATATAATGTAATGAGAGAAATTAGAAGAAAGTGTTAACTGGCCAAATTAAGACAGTATTAGAAACAAACTATTAGTGAGAATAGGTGTAGTAATGTGGTAAAACCTTTAAATCTCAGCAGCTTAAAATATCAGTGGTTTATTTCTTTCATTGCTCTATGTCACATGTTGGCTGGAGCTTCTGCTTCACATCATTACCTGGTCAGAGATGCGGACTAAAGAAACCCTTAGAGAATGTGCCGTGTCCTACACTGAGAATAGAATGCATCTGTCCTCAAGTGGCACGTGCCACTTCTGCTCAATTTTATGGGTCAAAGCAAGTCAGATGCCATGTTCAACTTCATGGGAGTAAGGAGGTACAATCCTGCTGTGTGCTGGTGAGGAGCAGAATTAAAATATTTGGTACATAGAATTAAGACTACCAGACTTCTTACAGCATCTTTAATGCTGTTTCTCCCTTCATCAACGTACTCTATAAACTTCTACCATAGTAATCTTTCTAACACATAGAATTCCTCTACTTAAAATCCCTCACAGATCCTCTTTACCTTAGGTATTATACCCTGAATCTTTAGCTTCACATTGCAGGTTTCTTACCATCTATTCCCAGGATAATCTGGGATGTTGACCCTGACTCTACTCGCTATTCGCCTATACCCAATTCTATCTTTATGATTTAGGTTTTCATTCATTTTTCAAAAGTAAGTCACACAAAACAAAGGGTTTTTTTAGTTCTTCCCTTTGACATCGGGATCTTGTCAGTGTTTTCCAAAGCATGCTTTATATAATAGAAGTTTATACCCATGCCTCTTTCCCATTATATAGGAAATTCTTTGAGGACATAAAGTGTTTTGTCATTATACAATTCCCTTTGTCAAGCTTTGAGCACAGTGCTTGATGCGTAGAAGGTATTTAGTTCAGTGAAGGATCTTATGTTGTCTTTCTTGGTTTGATCTGGTTGAACCTTAATCTACTCTCTTCTTCTTGGTGCCTTGTTTGTAGCACCCAAGGATGTTCATGGTCAAAGTGGAGGTACCCTGTTTGGGTTCACTATTAATGTCCTGAGTCAGATGTTTGATATTGGGAGCTGAATTGTTTTTAACTGTTATTAAAAATGGTGCTATTAAAAATAAATAGGGATTATAATTAGTTGGAAAGTCATGAGGAAAAGAGGAGAAAGAAATAGGGAGAAATTATGTACTCCTTTCTAAGAAAATCAGAATGATAGCTACCATGAGACTAATTTTCATAGATAACTGCATTTTAAATTTTGTTTTCCTCACTAGACTGTGGCTATTTAGAGACAATGAAGCACATTGAGTCATCTTTATATACACACATCTTTATATAAAGTACATACACCATGGTGCTCAATACAAATGAGTTTCTTTCCTATTTTCTGTAAAATCTTGGCTTCTCTCTGCTTATGTATGTAGGTTGTGATCATATGGGGCTAAGTCAGAATGTTCATTTTATAATATTAGACATATCAGAGACCTAAGAAACTGTTTACCTTTTCTTATCTTATTGTGAAGAAACAGATCCAGAGAGAAGAAGCAACATTTTCCTTTCAAGTATGCTATGTGAATATTCAGATTTCATCAACCTCTTTCCCTCCCAAACTTCTAAAATGCAAAATGATAATGATGACTAATGATTAGATTTGCTAGTGAGATCAGAGTAATGACTTTTGTGAATTTACTGAGTAGATGTTAAGTGTCAGTTACCTTGCAGATTGTTGGAAATTGAAAGAAAAAGGACACAATTTTCTTTATATAATTGCTCTGAGTTCAATTTACAATGTGTAAGGTTCCCTGCTGGGTGCTGAGTGGGAGGCTATTCACCACCCTACTGTTCCACAGAGATGTTTTAGAGGCAATTATACAGTCACATTGGTAAAGTGTATTTTAGTTAAATCAATTTGTATGGAGGTTTATTTATTGAACTTTCTAGTTGGTGGTTTAACAATTTCAAGAAATTAGTTTTTTAAAATTAACAAGGGGACATGATGATAAACTGCATAATGAGACTGGACATTCATTTTAACCATAATTTCAAAACAAAATGAACTTACCCTAGGGGAACATTCAAAAACCAAATACTTTTAACTGATAATCCCTGCTTTTCTGAATTGAAATCCTAGATTTGGGAGTATCACACTGTTGGTGAGTTTCTGGACAGAAGCAGCAGTAGCAGAAATAATAACAATAATAACATCATGACCTCACAATTATTTTTTTAATCTTAAAAGACTTCTATATTAATCTATGTGTTTTTTTAATTGGGAAAAGAAGAGCTATATGATAATCAGGGAAGGGCAGAAGGACTAGAAAAGTGCTCAAAGAAATCTCATTTTAGCACTGATCTCAATCATAGATAAAATGCAACTGTGATTCTATGGGTTTTGTTTCATAGACAGCAATGGGGAGCTCCTGCAAAGGGAGAGAGATGTTGAAAGTGAAAATGAGGTAGTGGAACTACTCGGGAAATTAAAACTGTAATAAGGCACCAATGGGTTGTGTTTCTGTCCCTTTGCAATAACAGAATGTGAACAAAAGGGTCAGAGGGCAAAGGCTGAAGTTCAGCTTAGAAAATGAGGGCTGTCAGGGGGCTTCAGACTGTGCATATGGCAGGTGGAAACAGGCTGACAAATTAGACAGCTCTGGACAACCTTCACGGTTGAAAATCGGGACTCTTCCGTTTGCTACAGAAGACGGGGTCTAGCAATTGTAGGAAAGAGGAACAGTACCATTTCACAAAGGTTTTAATAGGGCAACATGCTAGCTCTGCTTGGAGGAGATGGAAAAAGAGAATGAATTAGGAAAGTGGGTGTTTGGTATGAGATGGAGAGTGCAAAAGACAAAAATGAAAATAAAGAAGAAAAGAGGAATGAGAGAGAGAGAAGAGTGTGAGAAGGTAGAGAGAAAAAGAGTGTGAGAAGGTAGAGAGAAAAATGATGTGAGAGCCAACGTGAGCAAGATAGGCTGTGAGAGGAGAAATAAATTGAAAGATCCAGCAAAAATGTGTTGGAAGGAGGAGAGCACCAGACAAAGATTAGAGATAAGGAGAAAGAGTCAAGGGAAAGAAGACAAGAGGAAGAAAAAGAAAAAAAAAAATTAAAAAAAAAAAAGTGGGCAGTCTACTGTAAATTCAGGCCTGTTTCAGCATGCGCACTTTCTAGGGGGCTGCTGAGCACTATCTCCTGTCAGCTGGTGCTAGGACATGCTGGGAGTAATGGAGGGAGAGTCAAAAGCCAGAGGTGAGCACTGGGTTCAGGTACACAGGTAGCTCTGGTTGATTGAGCTGAGCCCTTGTAGTGACAGAGGAGGAACTGCCTCCTTTTCTTATCTACCATATGCTAAAACCGGAAGATTACTCTTTATTTTTTATTTACAAGCTATGTTTGTTTCACATGCTCTCAAAAGCCATTAAAATGCTTGTTGCAAAGCTTCGAAGATGCTGTGTGCACTGGTCATAATATTCAGGCCAAGGGGTTATTATAAGGGAGGGAGATAACAGGTTTTCCCAAGTGGAGATTTAACTAATACCTAACAGTGTGGGCCATCTGGTGAATTCCATGGAAAACAAATTGCCTTTCATAAGCATTTTTACTGTCTCTACACCATGCTAATTTCAGTGGACAAACTATTCCTTAAGGGGTTTTGCACAGATAAAGAATAGAGGGCAGCTTCTCTGTCCTTTCCTTTGCTTCTCAAGGCTCCAAAAATGTCTTTGTTTTCCAGCTTATCAGAGCGACAGTGATCAGGATCATTTGCTGTCTTTAAGAGTCCAGGTGACATCTACTAATAGTCTTAAAAGTATTGATTGAGCACACACTATGTGATCTAATAATGTTAGATGCTATGAGAAGACATAGAATTATAAGAAATAGTCTTGTGGACAGTGTCAGTGAGTATAAATTTATACCTTTGCATGTTCTATATCTTCACAGGGGCTTGGCATATACACAGCTGTATGCCTTTTTCAAAATCAAATACAAAAATACAGTTAGGATTGTACAATTCATTGTATCTAAATTTTACTTCAAAGGAAAAATAACAATAATTATTGAAGCTTATTTACTGCTCTGCATGCTGAAATATTTAGGGTGAAGGGTACTGATATCTGCAATCTACTTTAAAATGCATCCAAAAGAAAATGGGCTGATGGATGGAGAAAGGAATGAATCAATAGATAAATATGTAATAAAACAAGAGCAGTAAAACATTGAAATCCAGGTTGTGAGTATATAGGTGTTCACTGTAAAATTCAACTTGAAATGCTTAATTTACTTCCTGAAATAATGAGTAAAAAACTAAAAGCTACGGATGTAGCACTAATTCTGGGAGTTAAGAAAAGAAGGTTGTGGGGTAAGAATGGAGAAAGTGATGTGGACAGAAAGAAGATAATTAAAGGATAGTTTTATTAGTTGTTTACTGCTGCAAAACAAATTATTCTAAAACATATTGACTTAAAACACCACATATTTACTAATCTCATAGTTTCTGTGTCAGGAATCCAGAAATGGCTTAACGGGGTAGTTCTGGCCCAGAGTCTTTCCTGAGGTTGCAGTCAGGATGTGTTCAGGTAGTTTAGTTATCTGAAGGCTTCCCTAGGGCTGGAGGATCTGCTTCCAAAATGGTTCACTCTTATGGCTTTTGGCAGGAAGCCTCAGTTCCTCACTATGTGGGCCTCTCCATTTGCTGCTTGAGTGTCCTCACCACATGGCAGCTGGCTTTCCCCAGAGTGAGTGATCCAAGACAGTGAGCAAGAAGGAGCTGCCCTGCCTTTTATAAGCTAGCACACACCATCACTGTTGCCATATTCTATTTGTCACATGCAAGTCACTAAGTTCCACCTATTCTTCAAAAGAAGGGAATTAGGCTTCGCCTTTTGTAGGGAGAAATTCTGAAGAATTTTGGATATGTTTTAAAACCACTATAAAAGATTAGGTGAGATTTTAGTAGAATTGCCTGTTATCATAAGCGGATGGTGAAGGGATCTTAAGTCTCAAGGTTTCTTGGACCCATGTCTGAGGAATGAAGGACAACAGAATTAGGAAAAACTGTACCAGAGATACAGACTTGATCTCTGTGAAGTCAGGTAGAAAGGCAAGGCTCAAGAATCACACTAGAAAAACTTCCTCATCTAGATGATTATAGAATTCTCACTGAAGCATCTTGAGTCAGGGTTAGGTGAGGTGATGAAAAAGTCTAGCCTTGGCTCTTTAAAAAATTGAGATGACATTTCCATGACATAAAATTCACCATTTTAAGCATTGCAAAAGCATACAGTGCAAAACTACACAATTCAATGGTTTTCAGTATATTCACAATGTTGTGGAATCATCACCACAATATCTAATTCCAGAGAGTCATGCCAAAAGAAACCCTGTAATCATCAGGGAGTCACCCCAATTTTCCTCCTTTCCCCATATTCTGGCAACCACTAATCTATTTTCTGTCTGTATGGATTTGCCATGGCTATGTGGCTTGGGGTCAAGAAGTAAAGGGGAACCAAGATGAGACTACCTGTGAAGAATGGCTTGAGAAGGACGGGAAGGTGGGAATTGACAAGTCCAAGAGAAATGGTAGAAGAAAATAATAAGATCCACAGTAACAAGAAAGAAAGAATAATGTAAGTAAATTTGCATAAGTAGTTTGTGCCATATTAAAAACTTGAATCTGAATGGTTACGTGTTTAGATGTTACCTGAAAATTCAGGATAATGATAGAGCTTCACTGGACTCTAAAATTTGCTTTAAAAGCACATCTCCACGTTATCCTTAGTACTTGAGGATAGATATAGCTATTTAACTATTCAAAACTATTTATTCAAAATTGGATTTGTTATTCCAATAGGAAATATCGTCTGGTTATTTTAGGAGAATAGATAAGAATTTGGTAGAGAATGACTGACTAGGAAGATTGAGATTAAAAGTCTAGTGTTATTTGTCAGCGCGGTGATGGCCCCCATGCCATAAAGTCAGGTGTGTACAGCAGCACTCCAGCACGAAATGGAAGTGGTGTAGACATGATCAGGTCCAAACAGGTCCTGAAGGACAAGTAAGTTCCAAGAGGAAGTGATCCAAATGCCCAATGTCCCCAGTCAAGAAATAAGCTGAATTAAGAAATTGCATACAATTCATAGTGTCAATTGCTGCTAAAATTTTTCAGAATATCTCCCTATGAGAGGAGAAGGCTAATTCCCGTCTTTTTAAGTGTAAAGGTGTAAATTTATACTCATTGACAGTCCACATGATGATTTCTTGTAATTCTGTGCCTCTCTCATAGCATCTAACATTATTGGATCACATACTAGGTGCTCAATCAATACCTAGTGGTATTGGTAGATGTCATCTGGACTAAGTCTTAAAGAGAGCAAATGATCCTGACCACTGTGGTTCTGACAACCTGAAAAACAAAGACATTTCTGGAGCCTTGAGAAGCAAAAGAAAGGACAGAGAAGCTTGCCTTCTATCCTAATCATTAAACTACCTGAACACATCCTGACTGCAACCTCATGACAGACCCCGTGCCAGAACTACCCAGTTAAGCATTTCTGGATTCCTGACATAGAAACTATGAGATAGTAAATGTGTGGTGTTTTAAGCCAATATGTTTTAGAGTAATTTGTTATGCAGTAATAGATAACTAATACAACTATCCCTTATTATTTCTGTCCACATCTCTTTCCCCATTTCTTCACCACTTTCTTTTCTTAACTCCTAGAATTAGTGCTATATCAATAGCTTTTAATTTTTTACTCATTGTTTTGGGAAGTAAATTAAGCATTTCAAGTTGAATTTTACAGCAAACACCTATATACCCACCACCTGGATTTTAATGTTTTAGTGCTCTTTATCACATATTTATGCATTGATTCATTCCTTTCTCCATCCATCAACCCATCTTCTTTTAGATGCATTTTAAAGTATATGGCAGACATCAGTACCCTTTACCCTAAATATTTCACCCTAAGTATTTCAGTATGCACGGCAGTAAATAAGCTTCAACATTTATTTATAGTTATTTTTATTTTGAAGTAAAATTTAAATACAACGAAATATACAATCCTAAAGTTCAAGTATGTCTCGGATCTGATCTTCTTAGCTTTGGATTTCAGCTCTGTGACAGGCAAACAACTTAACCTCTTTCTACCTAGTTTCCTCTTTTGTATCATAGGCCTAATCAGGCTGCTTATTTTTAGCAATGTTAGGTGGACTGAATGAGTCAACATATTAAAGACCTGCAAACAGTGCCTAGCACATTGTAAGCTCTCATAGATGTTTGCCCTATCACTTCATGGCTTTTTGGCTAAGGTTAAGTGTAACTGTTTGCAAGGATAACCTTATTATTAAAGGAAGCATGCTCTTTGGGGGAATCTAAAGAGATGTAATGTTTCTGTAATCCAATTATTTTAACATATAAAATCCTGCATCTTTTATAGTAGGTCTCTGGGCAGATGGAGTTTTAACTGTTGACAGTGTAAGACAGTGTGAATGATGCTACTGCAGATTCAGTCACAGTGTCAATCTGCTGACAGTAACTGCTTCCCTTTGACATTTCTCAAAAACAGGACACCATCTTGAATGCTTCGAGTGTGAGAGAGAACTCTTCAAAGAGACTCTAAGCTTTAAAAATATTAATCTGCATCTGGAATCACTCCTGTGAACATCACATTTTATGATACAAATATCTCCTGGGTTCTCTGCATCATCAGCTTTTTAAAATATTGAATCTATATAATGGAGAAAACATTGCTCTATAAAACATAAAGCTTTGCTGTCAAGAATAGGGGGAAAGAAAAGAAATTGGTGAAAGATTTAATAACTGTGGATCCTATGGCTAGAGGCAGATATTCAGCCTTTGAAAAGTATTTAAGCTTGGCTTATGTGGATTGACATGAGTACTGCCAACAGGTTACATGACCAGAGTACCACAGTTAAGCCACACCATCAAACCAGGCAGAATATGTGAAAGAATGAGCTCCTTTCTCCTGGGTTCTCAGAAATGCTGCAGTAATGAAGCAGTGACCTACCAATATCCATTGTATGTCTAAAGATCAAAGTCATTTCTTTAAAAAAAAATCATTCATTCTTTAAAAAGTACCAGGAGAACTGAAGATAATCAGTTTGGCAGGGTCACTTGCCAAAGAGATAGTGCATAAATTCAGCCTGTCTACCAACTGACTATCAGTCCTTTTCCAGGATATGGAACTTTCAACCCAACCCACTTTTCTGTTCCTCCTGCAGTGTGGCTGCTAATTTACTAACCAAATCTGTAAATAATGAGAGATGAATGTACTCGTAAAACCCAAGCCAAAAGCTTCCTTCCTTCATGACTTGCTCCCAGAATCAGGATATAGGATGTGCTGTGTGTGTGTGTGTGTGTGTGTGCATCTGCGTGTGTACATCCATAGGATGTGTGGGCACAGCCTAGCTCTCCCTCTCTGTCTCTGTCTGCCTTTCTCCTTTTATATATATATATGTCATGATGTCTATGTAGATGGGTGCCAAAGAAAGTCTGGACGGTTGTGTTGAGACTTTGGCACGCATCTACAATGGCTATTCTTCTGGCTTTTAAACAAGCCTGCCCCATTGATAACCTTCACTGATAATGGCAAGCTACATTTTCTAGCCAGGTATCGCTGTTTTTACTAAGGAAAACTGACCACAGTACCTCTCACTGCTTGTTTTCGGCCAGCTTATGCTTTGAAGTTGTTTTGGAAAGACTGACTTTCTAAGCTTACGATGTAAGACCATTCCATAATGCCCCCATCCTGTTCCAATCTTGTATCCTCTATTTCTACTTCTGCCTCTCTGGGTGTAGGGTGGGTATCTCAGTTTTTCTGATACTTGGAATTCAGTCTTTTTCTTTAGATGTCAGGTTAGTTCACCTCTCTGGCTCAGTTTTCCCTGTAATTTAATATAGTAATCCCTGCCCTGTCCCAGACTACTAAAACCCAATATCCATTGGTGGCTAGATCTGTATTGACCTCCTGAGAGAGGAATTTAAAAATGGGCCACTATTCAAACAGACACCTAGAAAATCTGTTCTGTCTTGTACAAGTATAAGCAATGTTAAATTGGTCCTTGGAAGGGTTTCAGAGACAAAGAAAATAATATGAATAGTCTGTTTAGTGCCTTCCTTTCTGAGATATATGAGGGCTTAGGTACCTATTTATATGATTGCCAAGTTTACTGACTGAGTTGAAGTAAGTGCAGTAAGAAATAATAAGACCTTTATCACAGAACAATGATGTGGAATGGAGAGATTTATTTTGATTGAGGTTAAAATTTAGAGGGCAGAATCATAAGGTGTCTACCTAAGTTACTGAGAATTAACCATAGATGTCATATAGTTCATCTGAGTCAGGGTGAATAGACAAACTGATCACTTAAAATGATATTTAGATAGCATATTGAAAAGACTGAGATTTAAACTCCATTTAATGCTGTTGCTGAGGCCTTAGAATGAAGGCCGTGGAAATGTACCTATATGAGGTAGCCGGAAGAAGCCATAATGCTTTTTAGGACACTTATTGGGTATATTAAAAATGAGTTTTACTAATGAAAAGTGACTCCACTCTCTGGTTAATCATGTTAAAGAAATGTTCCACATAATCACTGTGAAATTGAATGTTGGTAAATAAACTGCTTAATATTTATTTAAATAATTCCATAAATGAAGAGGAATAAGAAACAAGACATTAGGTCTTGATACATAGATTTGGGCAAAGAAGACACTCACTTCAAAGGGCCAGTGTTTAATTGCAGATATTCCAGAAGACGTTCTAAATTCAAGGTAATGGTTTTAGTTATCCAGTATCTTCTTAGGATTTTATGTGGCCAAATCAGGGCATGCAATTTATGTATGAATGCTATTAGTTTTGCTGGAACAATTTAAAGGGAAGATCAGAGTTCAGACATTTGCACCCTCATTAAGGTGCATCCGGTGATCCAGTGGCCTTGTGTGTAGCACAGCATTCTGGAGGGACAAACAAACAACAACAACAAAAAAAACAAGTGATTCCCTTGACTTTTAGAAAGGAGCCAGACATCACATAACTTTCTCTATCAAGAAATCAAAGGTCTGGATAATGACCTTGAAGGCACCCATTAAGGGAAATGTTGTTAATCACCCTGATCATGAGCTAAGAATTGTGCCACCCAGTAATGACTAGGAAAAGTCTCCTGGCAAGGTGTGCGTATAAATAATTAAGACTGCTTAGAATATGATATACCCCATCACTTCCTATCAGTTGAAATGCATAGATGATAAATAGAAATAATACATATTATCATTTCTTGAGTATAAATGCTTTGTAGGGAGCAATATTGGAAAATGTGAGAGATACACACATCTATCTATCTATCTATCCTATAATCAAAAAAGTATTATATGTAAAAAAGTCCAATGCATATAAGCATGGAATTGCCAAGAGTTTTGACTATGGTCATTGAAAAATGCAATATTTAAGGAGTTGTCATAGATCCATAAGACAGTCTTTGAAAACCCTAGAGACTAGAAGAGCTTCTCTGATGGGCAAAAAGACATTAAAAAGAGGTGACGATGAGACTAGTATATTTACAGGTGGCTGACTGACTAGTAGGTGCCTGTGGCTTTACTTACATTATCTTAATTTTTCAAATTACCCCACAAAGAGGTTCTTATTTCATTTTATACGTAAGGAAACTGACAGGAAATTTACGTAATTTGTCTAAGATTGCAGAGCTCATAAATGGCAGAGCAGGGATTTAAAGCTAAGTCTGTCGGACTCACAGCGCATAAGCTTTCTAGTATACAAAACAAAATGATGTTGAATATATAAATGAACAGTATTATTTCTATTTCCTTCTGCTAATTCATGTGACTGATGGGCTTCTAAGAATATACCGGAGATGGTCAAGTTGCTGATGGGCCTCTAGTGAAGAAGGTGTGCTGGACCTGAGTGTAATTATAAATGTATTCATTCTGCGCAAGTTTCTCGAGGCTCTTCTATGTTCATGACATTTTATAGAGTTCTGACAGTGATGCAAAGGTGACTTTATCTGCAGCTCAAATACTGCATGCAGGATGGATCACTGAATTGTAAGAATGACTTAGCAAAGACTCAGGAAAGACTAGTACAGTAAACAAGAGCATCTAGGGTGGAGGCCTGTGTTGCATATGCATCACAATGAAGATGATGACCTTTCAGTTGGAAAATACAAAGGCTGGGAGGGGCTTGGGGAATATCAGATTAGAAGTCAGTTGACCATTTAGACTTTTCACTCAGTAAATACATGTAATACTTCAGCATCCCTTTTTGTGTGGCTCCTGGGAAAGTAACTTTATTTTTGGTGTCTTGGTTTTCTTATTTGTATCACGGGCATAATAATATCTACTTTACTCATCTCACACAATTGTTTTAAGACTCAACTTGAGAAACTCAGAAAGTTTTCAGCTCTAAACTAATAAAAGGAAGCATCAACTTTATGAAATTAGAATTAGTCCTTAGGGACTTTCAGATCTAATTGGGATGATATGAGAAGTAGACAAATACAGTGTATTATGATCCAGCAGCCCCAAATCATAGGGATGCAGATTCAAAGCTATGATAGTCCAGTGGGGAATTCACATCTTACTGAGAACTGAGAGTGGTCCTTTGCTTAGAATTAGATATACTATTTATGTTAAACCCCAAAAGGCTGGGTAACATGTTATGGGCAAATGTTTATCAAATCTGAGATGTTTACTGAATTATGACATTGTAGGTTTCTGATTCTAAGTCATTTAATCTGGATGTAATCAGCAAATACATTATGAAGTTTCTGTAAAGGAAATCCAGAGTTTAAGGGATGATCTGACTTTGGGCCATTTGTATTTTTTATTTTTTTGCAAGCAAGAAAAAAGATGCAGGAAGTGAGCCACGAGCTGTTTTAGGGAGGAGGTTGTACATGGAAAAGGCACATCCCTGCTGCATTTCGATATTTAAAACTTGAGGAGACCTATGGAGATCACAGACAGATGTAGCACTCTGATTATTTTCTTTTTATTGCTTTCTGGAGGGTATTCATCTTGCAGTGTCCTACAGTACCATAAGGTACTCTCTACTATCCAACACCCCATTAACTGGGCATTTTCAATTGATAAACATTCCCAGAAACAACTTCATGTTAACTGAGGCTCATAAAGATGAGATGTCAGCCTTATAATATATTTCTAAAGCAACTTCTGAATTATCAAAATATGATGAATTATGTTCAGGATAAACTTTATGCCCAAAATTTTGTGTTCTAAATATCTCATAACAGGTAGCTTAGGTTATTTCAATGATGATTCTAATTATCAGAACATCTGATTAAAGAAAACACCTTTTTTTCTTTGCCTCTACTGAATAAAGGAAGTTACTATATTATTAACCTAGATATATCACAGATTCATAGAAATTCAAATTTGGATCACATTAATGAAGTTGCAAATTTTAAGAGTTATATGCTGTCCACAAGGTGAGACTCAAGATATGAGAAAAGAAGAGATACGATTCAAGTGGTTGGAATAGATAATTCATTATTAATGCAGTCTAATTGTTCAGCATATTGCAAACTTAATGGCATACTGAAGGGAGAGGAACTCAAGCTAGTAACATAAGGGCCAGGACCAGGGGCTTGCCTCCTGGGGTTGTCATTAGTTCAAATCTTTATATTCAAGTGGCCATGACACTGCTCCATGTCACTCCAATCTGGTGGATTGACATAGCAGCAGGAAATTCACTTTTTATACTCTTCTAGGTTGGTAGCTACACTGTGATTATTTGGAGAAAAATGTAGCCAGAATTTGTGGTGTGGTTGTCAAGAACTCAGAGCCAAGCCAAGGTTCAGGGGCCCAAAATGATGCACAGGAATTTAGGACTGGGGAACGATAGTGCCAGCAGTACACCAAAGCAGAATCCTTGAGGTCAAAATGAATGATAAAGTTAAACTGAAAGCCTGAAGCTTAGAGGACACAACAGTGTCCAGGCCATGTCTTCAGATGTACCAGATTTGGTCCTACATTTTGGGGCTGAGTCTGCAGACCAGCAGGCAAGTAGGACTTTGGTTGTAAGGATGGCACTAAATGTTCTTTATCTATTCTGCTGGCTGCCAGCTTTCTGCTCTGACAAAGTTCTCTCAAAGAGGAAGGGTGAGAAGTAGTCAGGCAGCCACTATAGACATTGTTTCATTTTGTGTTTTTTTTTCAGAATAACTTTTCCTAACTATAACTTTTGGTTGAACCAATCCATTCTGAATCCTTATATGCTACAGAAGGGGTAAATGGGTAGGAGATAATGCTGTAGTTAGAGCAGTTCTGGAAGGATTTTTGTTGTTATTGTTGCAAGTGTAAAAAATAGTATAAATGAAATAAAATGAGATGAATTTGAGAGGGAAAAATACCTCATATCCACACAAATTTTGTTTCTGTTATACAACTACTAACATTTTAGGGTTATTTCCATGATAGGCTAACTTCTTTATTTTCATCTAGGAATTTACAAGGACATAGATTTAATCTGAACATTAGTCATCCTCAACATGAGTAGATTAAAAACTTTGCAGCTGGGTACAATGGCCCACGCCTGTAACCCCAGCACTTTGGGAAGGTGAGGCAGAAGGATTACTTGAAGCCAGGAGTTTGACACCAGTCTTGGCAGCATAGTGAGACCCTGCATCTACAAAAAATTAAATATTAGCTGGCCATGGTGGTATGTGGCTGTAATCTTAGCTACTTGGGAAGCTAAGGTAGGAGGATCACTCAAGCCCAGGAGTTCAGAGCTGAAGTAAGCTATGATTGTAACACTGCTCTCCAGCGGGGGCAACAGAATGAGACTCTGCCTCAAAAAACCCCCACAAACAACAAACAAGCAAACAAACACACGAAAACAAAGTAACAATAATAAAAAACTTAAGTTTACTATGGTTTTAAAAGCACAAGTGGAATCTTTATCTCCCTATTTGAACTTGAGGGGGTAGTTAGGGGAGAGGGAGACATTTGTGACTGCCTTGATGAACAGAATGTGGCAGGAGTTAATACAGCCTGACTTCTGAGACTCTGTTAGAAAAGGCCATGCAACTCCTGGTTCCTTTTGGAAAATTATCTCTGAGAACCTTTGGTTGCTATGTGAGAAGCCCAGTCACCTGAGACCAACACGTAGAGAGACACCACAGAAAGATCACTTCTAGAGGGATACCCGAGGACACCCAGCTGTTCTAGTCCCAGCTATTTTGAGTGTTTCCAGTCCAAGCAGGAGACATGTGAGTAAAGGAGCCTTTGAGTGACCCCAGGTACTCTCCCTTACTGCAATCTTACTAGAGACATTTGAGCAAGAATTGTCTACCCCTATCAAACCTCAGACTCATTAACAAAATCAATGTGTATGAATGTTTCAAGCCATGCTTTTGAGGGTAGTCATTACCTGGCCATAGATAACCAGAACACAAAGCCTGAGGAACATGTCTATGGATTCTGTGCTTCCTGATGGAGAGCAGAGCGTACTGGGATAAAATACAAATTGATCCTTATTGTAGCAATACATCCTCTTTTTCTCTCACTTATTTTATACTGTTGCTCTTCCTTTTCCTATCCCGATTCTATGGCCAACAACAAAAGTTTATTGCATTCACTGTACTTCTTTTCAGGGGACACAGGAAGGCTTCTAGAATATTCCTGGCCTCTTTTACAGTTAGGGTGAGGTCATATGCCTGAGCTCTGGCCAATGGAATGTTGGCAGGAGTGATGAAAATCTTTCATGCCTGACCCTAAAAACTTCCTGTATAATATTTGGAAACTGTCTTTTTTTTTTTTTTTCCAGCAGTGACCTTGGAGGTCACATGTTTCAAAAGATGTAGGAGGGCACCTTAACCCACATCAACTGTAACACGAATGAGAAATAAACTTCTACTTGGCTAAGCCTCTCAGACGTTAAGTGTTGAAGCCATGTGTTTAGCTGTAGTGAACATTGCTGTAACTTACACAGCAATGTAAGTTGACCAGACTCAATTTTTGCTAGTGCGGAAGACACACAGGAAGAACAATCCTTTCTTCTGAATATCTCACAAAGCTTTTAACCTGTCCTGACATTCATTTCCATTCCTCCCATGGGGGCACGTGAAAGATGCTCAAAAAGTCATCTCGAAGCCCCACTCTCTTTGTTACACCTAGCTCCATCTTAAAAAAAAATACTTTCTAAACTTTGCTAAAGAAACTTGTTTCCCCTGCCATTGGGGCCAGTGACTTACAGAAGAGATCAAAATACTGAAAAATAATTCATAACTTAATTTTCTCTCCTAAAGAAATTACATTAATAAACTTCCAAAACAAGGGAAGTAAGAGAGGGAGAGAGAAGTAGAGAAAACTTCTGTCAGTCTCCCAAAAGAAGATTGATCTTTCTCACAGATACTGGCTTGTGTGTGTGTGTGTGTGTGTGAGTTAAATTAAAATACATTTTCCACAGATAAGCCAACTTCTGAATGGAAGGCCAAATCAGGAAAGAGTGAGCCAGTCTAGAAAATAAAACAGTGGTGTATAAAAGTTAAGCCTTAATCTGGTTTTGCAGCTGTATAGCGTTCTCCTGGGAGTTGTGAATTTTCTATCCTTGTTCTTCCTAGAGAAAAGAGAGAGAAAATAATATCCTCAAATGCTCTTCTAATTCTCACAATCATTACCTCTTTCCCTCTTGCTCCTTATTTTTCCCTCTCTCACGTGCAAGCACACACACATTACAGTTTCTAATCATCCACCAACGCAAGAGAATAATGGACATCCTTTGCCATTTGAAGACAGCTAAAAGGTGATGGGGGAGGGGAAGAAGGGCAAACTACCCTTTGCCCCAGGAGGGAGCTCTTCTGGCCAGAAGGTAATAGCTCAACACTGCCCCACAGGTCATTGGACCCCACAGTTAAGAAAAAATGCTGGCACGGGAGATAAAAGGGATATAATGAAAATGTAAACGAAAAACTTTATACCAGGCATGGCCTGACAGAGGGAAGATTGATATCCCATGATGCTTTGTCTTGATGAGACAATGAAAAATAACCACCACAGCAGCTGTGTCAATATCAGACTTGGTAATGCACCACTGGCTGTGGGTTTTTATTTAATCCGCTTTGCTTTAAGATGATAACGGTTGTTACTTTTCAGTGCCTGTCTGTCAGCGCCCAGCATTGCAATATTCCTCCGCAGCTCTGCGAGCGGGTTTCATTTATTTTAAAATACCATTTCACACACTGCTGACTTTTAACAGTGTTCTGTGTGAGTTTGTGAGATTGAATAGTGACAGAAACAACACTTTTTATGAGAATACAGAATATTAAAAACGGGGCACAATATACAGATGGCAGTTTTCACTACAGCTTGTTTTTTCCCCCCTTGCTTCTGCTACTGAGCTTTCCCACTGAATGCATTTGTAGTAACACCATAAATGTCACTTTCACTGACTGCCTTTTGGCATTTTATTTAAATGGAATTCAACTCTGGCTTGCTGCTGCCGCTGTTGCTGCTACCATTACTGACTTGTTTTTAGGGTGGCTCCGTTTTACAAAACCATCCTGTTGGCTTCATTCTTCATGGCCCCCCGAAAGGAAATACATGAAAACCTCTCAAACCCTAAAACCTCGGCAAAGACTCGAAGTCCAAGGATTCTGAAAGACTTTTCTAGGGGAGATTACTGTAGCTGTATGTGTTTGGCCGTCGCAGCCATGGCTCAGTGGAAAACACTTCTGAACTATAGGAATACTCCCGACTGGGAACTAAGATACTTAGTGGGTGGGGTGGGGTCGGGAGGGGAGGGGGGAGGGAGGACCAGCACACACAGACCATGTTCTGTTGAATGCTACAGGAAAACACTATGAGAGACAGGGCTCTGAGTGACTTATCTAGGCCTTGTGTCTATTATTACTGACTTGAAATACTTTGGTTGGGACGTTTTACCTGGGCCCTGGCTTCTCTCCATCGATCCTATCTTGGCAGGTACATGCTTATGCTGCTGGGCCTCTAGACAGGTAGCGGGGTGGAATGGTGCTGCCAACATGATGTTGACATGTGCAGATTCCCCCCTCTCTCCTTTTACTCCAGCGCAAAACATCCATTGCTTTATCAATTCCAGAGACTAAGCAGAATAGACAAGGGTGGTGAAGCCTTTTCCTGGGAGAACCTGTAATTTGGGGAAAGCTGGCTTCTTGACTAGGTCAAATGAGGCTAGAAATGATCTGCTTAATCCGGCCATATAGATGTGTCCACATATCACAGTCTTAGGCCTGAATCAAAGAGCCTAAGAGATTTCTAGCTGAGAGCTCAAATTTTCAGAAAATTGGAAATTTTCATAGAAAAAAAGTAAACAAAATATAACTCAAAGCCTCGGTTCTAGCCTTCGGACTGTAACATTCATCACCTTTGTTTTCAACTCCCTTTAGAAACAAGCAAAGCTGGGAATATTTGGCAGGTTCATAAGCATTTTTACAGACCGGACTAGTTTCTGAAGATGTCTGAAAGTCTGTCTGAATCTCTTTATATCCTTTTCATTATAAAAGTTTGAATTGGTAAGGGATGGGAGACTAGGGAGATACCCGTTTTAAGTTCTATAGAATCTCTTTGTTTTGAATTATTTATGCTTATTTTCAAATTAACTTCTATAAACCTTGCAGAAGTACTGACGTAAATAAAGGTAACATGACAATAAGGTCATCGAAATATTTAAATAAATTTATGACATGAGACTACTCAAGACCCTTGATACAAAGGAGATTAAAAAAAAGAGAGAAAATAGAATTGGAATCCAGGCAGGGACAACATCTCATACTATTTCTGTATTTCAAATAACGCCTAACACAAAAGTCTGTCTCTTCATATGCATTTGCCATCTCAGTGAATGGAAAAACCATCTAAGCAATTTTCTTAGACAAAAATCTTGGGTGTCATTCTTAACTCTTCCTTGTTTGGCAGCTTCTCTTCCAATCAATCACTAAGTTCTGACAAGAGATCTACTTAATATGATTTAAATGCATCTATTTCTCTCCAGCCCCAGTGCCCCCCATGTTAATGTGTATCATTGCTGATGCAGCAGTTTTCTCGTCTTCTTTTTTCCCTCAAATCCATTCTCAATAATGTTGCCTGAATAACATTCTAAAACAAACATCGGGTCATGCACTGTTCTTTGCAGATTTGCCATCATGAAAATAGTTTTCTCTGAGGACTTGAGCTCATAGCAGTCTCTATCCTTTACATACCGTAAATGTCTCTCATTTGACTTGGTCTGTGTTCATTGTCCTTTTAAAATCTTCCATATGTGTCTGTCTTTTCTCCCCTCTTAGAATGTAAGAGATCACATTTATGTTTTTTTGGTACATTCTATAATACCTAGTTGGGTGTTGGGCCCAGTACCATGACATCAATTAATGATCAATAAATATTCATAGGGTTTGCCGAGTATTTGAATCAGTCTAGCATGTAGCATAGCCCTTGATAGAGTTAGCCGTAATAAACCTGTTGAATCTAAGGTGCTAGTAATTATGCAGCAAAAGAGAAGCTCTCCCTTATGTATGGTGGTAACCAGAATGATGTTTAGCCAAGCTTAGAAGTTGGGGGAAAAAGCCCCTGTATGAGCACAGACATCTCAGGGTTTGCCTAGAAAATCTTTGGGTAAAGATGGTATTTCTACCTCCAATTCTTTTGCTTCACAACGCTGCATTTTTTTTAGTCTAGAATTGAGCTCAGCAACTCTTCTCTAGTGCTGTTTATTTTCTTTATTTGTTCATTTTTTTTTGCCTTTATTTTAGGTTCAGGGATATGTGTGCAGGTTTGTAATATACAAAAATTGCATGTTGTAAGAGTTTGGTGTACAAATTATTTTGTCACCCAGGTAATCAGCATAGTACCTGATAAAAAGTTTTTTGATCCTCACCCTCAGGTAGGCCCTGGTGTATGTTGTCCCTTTCCTTGTGTCCATGTGTACTCCATGTTTAGTTCCCACTTATAAGGGAGAACATGCAGTACTTGGTTTTCTGTTTCTGTGTTAGTTTGCTTAGGATAATGGACTCCAGCTCCACCCATGTTGCTGCAAAGGACATGCTCTCATTCTTTTTGATGGCTACATAGTATTCCATGGTGCGTATTTAACCCCTATTTCTTACCCAGTCTTCCATTGTTAGGTACTTAGGCTGGTTCCATGTCTTTGCTATTGTGAATAGTACTATGATGAGCATATGAAAGCATGTGTCTTTATGGCAGAATGGCATGTATACCTTTGGATATATACCCAGTAATGGGATTGCTGGGTGAAATGGTAATTTTGTTTTAAGTTCTTTGAGAAATCGCCCAATTGTTTTCCACAATAAGTAAACTAATTTACATTCGCACCCGCAGTGTATTGTTACCTTTTCTCTATCACCTCGCCAGCATCTGTTATTTTTTGATTTTTTTAAAATGATAACTATTCTGGCTGGTGTGAGATAGTTTCTAATTGTGGTTTTGATTTGCGTTTCTCT
The DNA here is from genome assembly GCA_963573385.1 of Cacajao melanocephalus. Classification (NCBI taxonomy): domain Eukaryota; kingdom Metazoa; phylum Chordata; class Mammalia; order Primates; family Pitheciidae; genus Cacajao; species Cacajao melanocephalus. Next base: position 78,673 of record CAUYLG010058759.1, read on the forward strand.
AATGATTAGTGACGTTGGGCATTTTTTCATATGCTTGTTGGCTGCACATATGTCTTCTTTTGAAAAGTGTCTGTTCATGTCTTTTGCCGACTTCTTAATGCGGTTGGTTTTTTCTTGTAAATTTGTTTAAGTTTTTTTGTAGATTCTTGTCAGATGGATAGTTTGCAAATATTTTCTCCCATTCTGTAGGTTTTCTGTTTACTCTATTGATAGTTTCTTTTGCTATGCAGAGCTCTTTAGTTTAATTAGGTCTCCTTTGTCAATTTTTTTTTTTTTTTTTGCAGTTGCTTTTGTGTCTTTATCATGAAATCTTTGCCAGGTCCTATGTCCAGAATGGTATTTTCTAGGTTATCTTCCAGGCTTTTTATATTTTTAGGTTTTATATTTAAGTCTTTAACCCATCTTGAGTTGATCTTTGCATATGGTATAAGAAAAGGGTCTGGTTTAAATCTTCTGCATATGGCTAGTTCTGGGGCTATTTAGAAGAGCTAGACACATCTCTTATCATTTTACTAGTAAGGTAGAAAGGCGTAGTAGAGGCTTCCTTTCAAATGTTTATAACCAACCTGCTCCTTTCTGAAATTAGAACTGGTTATGGTAAAATCTAAGTAAATCTCATCTCTAAATGTTCTTTTCTTCCACTGACTCTTTTATCCTTTAGGATTTTCATTAATTAAATGGTAATTGATGTTTATAATGAATTTGAATGACTAATTTACTTTTTGATGAAAATATCTATTATTTTAACATTTTAAACATTTTTGTGTTTCTTGACATAGGATTTTTACTTTTTAGGATTCCTGGAGCTTTCTGTAGTCTCTCTCTGTCCATCTCTGGGTCTTTTGCTTTTTCTCTGTGTTTCTCAGCGTCTGCTCTCCTCAGCTGATATCACAGTAATAGTCTTTGTAGGTCTCACCTCTTTTCATGACCTCTGCTTATGATCAGAAGGAAAAAATAAGAAAAAAAATCAGCTAAAACAAATTTACTCAAACAGTAATGTAGCCCCAAACACTTTCCTTTAGCATCCATAAATAATGTAAAACTAGGAACTAAAAAAGGTCACAGAAACAAAGTAAGTCTCAGGGTAAGCCAATAGACCTTCCGGGAAAGGATACTAATTGCCTTCTCCAGGCAAGTGTGACCTGTGTGAATGACAGAAGCTTAAATCCTCTGAGACCCAAGAAACACTGCCAAGGTGATGATGTCACAAGAGAAACTGTGAATCAGCTGTTTCTCCAGAGACATCCTACCAAGTACCATGTGATTTTCAAGAGAAAGAGACAAAGTAGCCTCCCTCCTTTCAGACTCTGCCATCCTTCTTCACTAGGAAAGCAGTTTCTGAAGTTCTAAGGCTTAAAATGAAAGCTGATAAGAAAAAAAAAAATTAGGGGCCTTTGAATTCCTAAGCACATAGATATAAACCTCTTTTCCAGAGTTTTGCCCTTCATCAATTCAAGGACTCAACAGCAGACACAATCCCTGACTTTCCTGTCCCCCATTTTCCAAACCAGGTTCCAGAGCAAAGTTTCTGGACCTATAGCCACATCAAGACTTCCTAAAAATTATAATCCTCTTAAACTAACATTCTCTGCTTCTTCTCAAGATATCGTGGGATATTATGGGTGACTATAGACTTCCCCTCTTTTTGTAATCTTTTGTGAGGACTTAAATATCTGGCCAAAAGTCTTCCTGGTTACCCAAAACTACCTAAAATACTTGGGTGATTCAGTGTATTTGTTGACATTACAGCCAATGCCTCCAAATTAGGCTTTCTTGAATGCTTGATTCTACTTATTCTTACATTATCTCCCTGCAGTACCTCAGTGGTCTTCTATATTTTGACCTGACCTTAATTCTTTCTTGTGTTTTGCTCTGTTACTTATACTACATATCTATGCTCTCCTCTAATTATGACTATCATTCTTTGACTCTTGTTCTCCAAGTCTTTCAGAGCCCCCATCCTGCCTGGCTTCTCTTCACTCACCACCCAGAACATTCACCATAGTAGTCAATTCTAGGGTCTTTTGGTTGGGATTCTGGACCCCTCAGATCTTTATTCTACCCCACAAACCCACTCCTCCAGAGCCATGCTGAAATTCCTTGTTGACTCCTGATTTCATTTCTCCAAAGCAACTCTGTCAAGAATTCACTCTATTTAGCAAGTTCCCTCTTTCAGCAGCTGATATGGTTTGGCTGTGTCCCCACCCAAATCTCATCTTGAATGTAACTCCCCTCTCACAATTCCCATGTGTTACGGGAGAAACCGTGTGGGAGGTGATTGAATTATGGCGGGAGATGTCTTTCCCGCACTGTTCTCATCACAGTGAATGAGTCTTACAAGATCTGATGGTTTGATAAGGGTAAACCCATTTTGCCTGGCTTTCATTCTCTCTCTTGCTGCCACCATGTGAGGTGTGCCTTTCACTTTCTGCCATGATTGTGAGTACTCCCAGCCATGTGGAACTATGAGTCCAATAAAACTCTTTCTTTTATAAATTGCTTAGGCTTGGGTATGTCTTTATCAGCAGTGTCAAAACAGACTAATATAGTAAATTGTTACCAAGAGTGGGTGTTGCTGAAAAGATACCTGAAAATGTGGAAGTGACTTTGGAACTGGGTAACAAGCAGATGTTGGAACAGTTTGGAGGGCTCAGAAGAAGACAGGAAACTGTGGGAAAGTTTGGAACTTCCTAGAGGCTTGCTGAATGGCTTTGACCAAAAGCCTGATAGCGATATGGACAATAAGGTCCAAGCTGAGGTAGTCTCAGATGAAGATGAGGAACTTGCTGGAAATGGGAGCAAAAGTGACTCTTGTTGCATTTTTAGCAGAGAGACTGGAAGCATTTTGCCCTTGCCCTAGAGATTGGTGGAACTCTGAACTTGAGAGAGATGATTTAGGTCATCTGGCAGAAGAAATTTCTTAGCAGCAAAACATTCAAGAGGTGACTTGGGTGCTATCAAAGACATTCAGTTTTATAAGGGAAGCAGAGCATAAGCCTTTGGAAAATTTGCAGCCTGACAATGTGATAGAAAAGAAAAACCTATTTTCTGAGGAGGCTTTCAAGCTGGCTGCAGAAATTCGCATAAGTAACGAACACCTGAATGTTAATCCTAAAGACAATGGGGATAATGTCTCCAGGGCATGTCAGAGTTCTTCATGGCACTCCCTCCCATCACAGGCCCAGAGGCCTAGGAGAAAATAGTTTTGCGGGCCAGGCCAAGGGTCCCTGTGCTGTGTGCAGCCTACGGACTTGGTACCCTGTGTTCCAGCTGCTCCAGCTGTGGTTGAAAGGGGCCTAAATAGAGCTCAGGCCATGGCTTCAGAGGGTGCAAGCCCCAAGTCTTGGCTGCTTCCATGTGGTGCTGAGCTTGTGAGTGCACAGAAGTCAAGAATTGGGGATGGGAGCCTTTGCCTAGATTTCAGCTGTATGAAAATGTCTGGATGCCCAGGCAGACGTTTGCTGCAGGGGTGGGGCCCTCATGGAGAACCCCTGCTAGGGCGATACAGAAGAGAAATGTGGGGTCAGAGCCCCCAAACAGAGTCTCTACTGGGGCACTGCCTAATGGAGCTGTGAGAAGAGATCCACTGTCCTCCAGACCCCAGAATGGTAGATCCACTAACAGCTTGCATTGTGCACCTCAAAAAACTGCAGACACTCAACGCCAGCCCATGAAACCGGCTGGGATGAAGGCTGTACTCTGCAGAGCCACAGGGGCAGAGCTTCCCGAGACCATGGGAACCCATCTCTTGCATTACCGTTACCTGTATGTGAGACATGGAGTCAAAGGAGATTTTGGAGCTTTAAAATTTGAGTGCCTCACTGGATTTTGGATTTGCATGGGCCCTGTAGCTTTGTTTTCGCTAATTTCTCCCATTTGGAATGGCTGTATTTACCCAATGCCTGTATCCTTATTGTGTCTAGGAAGTAACTAACTTGCTTTTTATTTTATAGGCTTACAGGCAGAAGGGACTTGCCTTGTCTAAGATGAGATGTTGGACTGTGGATTTTTAAGTTGATGCTGAAATGAGTTAAAACTCTAGGGGACTGTTGGGAAGGCATGATTGGTTTTGAAGTGTGAGGACATGAGATTTGAGAAGGGCCAGGGGCGGAATGATATGGTTTGGCTGTGTCCCCTGCCAATCTCATTTTGAATTGGAACTCCCACAATTCCCACATGTTGTGGAGGAACCCAGTTGGAGGTGATTGAATTATGAGGGTGGGTCTTTCCTGTGCTGTTCTAGTGATAGTAAATGAGCCTCACAAGATCTGATGGTTTGGTAAAGGGAAACCTGTTTCTCTTGGCTCTTATTCTCTCTTGCCGCCACCATGTGAGACATGCCTTTCGCTTTCCACCATGATTGTGAGGCCTCGATAGCTACTTGAAACCGTAAATCTAATAAACCTCTTTCTTTTGTAAATTGCCAAGTCTCAGGTATGTCTTTCTCAGCAGCATGAAAATGGACTAATATAGCAGCCAAGCTTTCTTCCCATAAGGAATTAAAGGCCACGAGGCTTCTAACTTTGGCCAGCTGCTGGCTGCCCACACTCTCATGAATTTAATTACCATTTATATTCTAAGGGCTCCAAAATCTGTACTTTCATTTCCAGCTTGTTCTCATCTTTGATATTTGAGCTCAAGAATCCAAGTCTCTGATGAGTATATCCTGTTGATTATTTCTCATTTGCCTTAAAAGTCAGCATCCTCCCATACTGAGCTTATTATATTTCCCACTTCGTAAACCTGCGATGGAATATAAGCTCCATTTTGTATTCAAACTTTGAATTAAATCAGAGAAGAAAAAGAAGTAAATGATATAAAACCTATTAAGTAATAGAGTCAATAGGATTTAATGACCAGTTGGGTATGCAGGGAGTGTGAGGAGTCTAAAATAATCTGCTTGATTTGGTTTGGGTAATTTGATTTATGTAGTTTTATAAGAGAAGAGGGAATATAAAAGAAATAACACATTTGGGAGTTTTTAAAAATGAGGTCAATTCTGGACAAGTATAATTTGAATGCCTTTTATATTTAGAAGGTAGGTAGATAAATGAGTCTTGAACTCCGGTAAAAATTAAAAAATAATGAAAAAAAACTTGTAAGTAAAGACATAATTTGAAGTTATCAGCATAGAGATGGTAGAGGTTGTTGGTTGTTAAACTGAAAAATTTTGCCCCAAAAGTTTATTCAGCAAGAAAAGGTGAAGAGTGAAGGCCTAGAAAGCACCATTGTTTAAAGGTAAGTGAAAAAAAGAATCTGGGGGAAAAAAAAAAAACTTGGAATGAGACTAAGGAGAATATGCTAACACACAAGTAAACTGGTTAAGTAGTTTATAGAAAAAGAAGTGCTCAAAAGCATCAAATGGCAAAAAGAAAGCAACTAAGATAAGAACTATTAAGTGGCCTTTGGACTTGCCAATTAGTGAGGAGTTATTAACTTTAGCAAGAAATAATTTCAGTGGAGAGGTTCAGCTGCATGTATACTTATACAAATTTGTCTATAGTTCTCTCTATATGTGTGTGTATTAGGAAAACATCAAGCATCATGACTGAGTAATCAAAGTTAACAGTGAACAACATCTGTAAGGGATAAATGTATGTATGCACATGTATGTAGACACATGCATACACAGGTGCACATAAACATATGCTCATACATGTATACAAATTTTAGAACTCTTTAGTTTATACCAATTTTTTTTTTTGAAAGAAAGAAAAAGGAAAGAAAGTGAAAGAAAGAAAAAGAATGTATGAGAGAAAGAAAGAGGAAGAAAAAGAGGGAGAGAGAACAGGATTCTTGTTCTACTGCATCTGGTCAGATTCTTAAAGCATTTTTAAAAAAACAGATTCTTGCTCTACTGCCCAGGCTGG
>CAUYLG010058760.1:0-19275 GCA_963573385.1 Cacajao melanocephalus
GGCCCTCTTGGGTCTCTCCGCCCAGTGATAAAGTTTTTTTTTTTCTTAGTTTTCCTTTGGCGGGCGCCCGTTCCCCACACAGCTGGACCTTCCCCGTTCAGCTGTGCTTACTGTGAAACTCTCAGTCCTCAGCGCTTCCAACTGCTGTTCTCCTTGTGGGGATGAGACCAGCCGAGCCGGACTCAAAGGGCACTCCGTCCTCTATACTCCACGCCAAGAAGCACCGTGCCGGGGCACCGGCAAAACAGCCGTGCCGGCCAAAAAAGTCGCGCTGGCGACCCGTGTGGCTCCTCCGCCGGGAATCTCCCAGTCTGTGGGCAACAAAAATTCATCTGAAAGTGCGGCGTCCACTCGCTCTCTGCGCTTTCACTGGGACCTACAATCCTGAGCTGTTGTTAATCGGCCATCTTGGATCTCTCTCTGTATATCTTCTTTTGAGAATATTCTATTCATGTCCTTAGTCCACTTTTTGATGGAATTGTTTTTTGGTTTTTTCTTTTTTGCTGATTTATTTGCATTCCTTGTAGATTCAGGATATTAGTCCTTTGTCAGATGCATAATTTGCGATGATTTCTCTCTTTCCGTGAAGTACCCAGCAGAGTGTGGCCAACAATAGGTGCTCACTACCTGTTAGGTCCCTTTTCTCTTATTTACGTGTATGCAATAAATATATATATATATATATATGTGTGTATATATATATATATATGTGTGTGTATATATATATATATGTGTGTGTATACACACACACACGTTTTTATTCAATATGTTTTTGGGGAACAGGTGGTGTTTGCTTATATGAATAAATTAGTTAGTAGGGATTTCTGAGATTTTGGTGCACCCATCACCCAAACAGTGTACTCTGTACCCAGTGTGTAGTCTTTTATCCTTCACCACCCTCTCACCCTTCCCCCTGAGTCCCCAAAGTCTATTGTGTCATTCTTATGCTTTTCTGTCCTCATAGCTTAGCTCGCACTTATAACTGAGAACATAGGATGTTTTCTTTTCCATTCCTGAGTTACTTCACTTACAATAATAGCATCCAACTCCATCCAGGTTGCTGTGAATGCCATTGTTTCACTCCTGTTTATGGCTGAGTAGTATTCCATGGTGTGTGTGTGTGTGTGTGTGTGTGTATAAAACATTTTCTTTAACAATTTGTTGATTGATGGGAATTTGAACTGGTTCCATACTTTTTCAATCACGAATTGTGCTGCTACAAACATGCATGTGCAAGTGTATTTTTCATATAATGACTTCTTCTCTGGGTAGATACCCAGTAGTGGGATTGCTGGATCAAATGGTAGGTCTACATTTTGTTCTTTAAGTAATCTCCATATAGTTTTCCATACTGGTTTTACTAGTTTACATTCCCACTAGCAGTGCAAAAGTGTTGTCTTTTCACCACATCCATGCCAACATCTATTAATTTTTTATTTTTAAAATATGAACATTCTTCCAAGAGTATAGTGATATCACACTGTGGTTTTTATTTGCATTTCGCTGATCATTAGTGATATTGAGCATTTTTTCTTGTTTTTGGCCATTTGTATATCTTCCTTTGGAAATATTCTACTCATGTCGTTAGTCCACTTTTTGATGGAATCGTTCTTTTTTTTTTCTTGCTGATTTGTTTGAGTTCCTTGTATATTCTGGATATTAGTCCTTTGTCAGATGCATATTTTGTGAAAATTTTTCTCTTTCTGTGGGTTGTCTGTTTACTGCACTGATTATTTTTCCGGGCAGAAGCTTTTTAGTTTAAGTCTGATCTATTTATCTTTGTTTTTGTTGTGTTTGCTTTGGGGTTCTTGGTCATGAAGTCTTGCCTAAGCCAATGTCTAGAAGGGTTTTGCCAATGTGCCTTCTAGAATTTTTAGGATTTCAGGTCTTCAATATAAGTCTTTCATTAATCTTGAGTTGATTTTTGTATAAGGTGAGAGATGAGGATCCAGTTTCATTCTTCTACATGTGGCTTGCCAATTATCCCAGCACCATTTGTTGAATAGGGTGTCCTTTCCTCTACTTTATCTTTTTGTTCGCTTTATCAAAAATCAGTTGGCCATAAGTATTTGGCTTCATCTCTGGGCTGTTTATTCTGTTCCACTGGTCCATGTGCCCGATTTATACCAGTATTATGCTCTTTTGGTGACTATGGCCTTATAGTATAGTCTGAAGTCGGGTAGTGTCATGCCTCCAGCTTTATTTTTTTGCTTAGTCTTGTTTGGCTATGTGGACTCTTTTTTGGTATCATATAAATTTGGGGATTGTTTTTTCTAGTTGTATGAATAATGATGATGGTATTTTGATGGGAATTGCATTGAATGTGTAGATTGCTTTTAGCAATATGATTATTTTCAAAATATTGATTCTATCCATCCACGTACATGGGCTGTGTTTCCATTTGTTTATGTCATATATGCTTTTTTGCAGGCGTATTTTGTAGTTTTCTTTCTAGAGGTCTTTCACCTCTTTGGTTTCATACATTTCTAAGTATTTTATTTTTCTTTTTTGTGGCTATCATTAAACGGGGTTGAGTTCATGATTTAATTCTCAGCTTGGTCACTGTTGGTGTATAGCAGGGCTACTGATTTGTGTACATTAATTTTGTGTCCTGAAATTTTGCTAAATTCATTTAGCAGTTCTAGAGGCTTTTTAGAGTCTTTAGGGTTTTCTAGGAATACAATCATATCATCAGCAAACAGCAACAATTTGACTTCCTCTTTACCAATTTGGATGCCCTTTGTTTCTTTCTCTTGTCTGATTGCTCTGCCTAGAATTTCCAGTATTATGTTGAATAGAAGTGGTGAAAGTGGGCATCCTTGTCTTTTTCCAGTTCTCAGGGAGAATGCTTTCAATTTTTCTCCACTCAGTATAATGATGACTGTGGGTTTTTCATAGACGGCTTTTATTAACTTAAGGTATGTCCCTTATATGCTAATTTTGCTGAGGGTTTTAATCATAAAAGGATGCTAGATTTTGCCAAATGGTTTGCATGCATCTATTGAAATGATCATGTGATTTTTGTTTTTAATTCCGTTAATGTGGTATATCACATTTATTGACTTATTGATGTTAAACTATCCCTGCATCACTGGTATAAAACCTACTCGATCATGGTGGATTATAGTTTTGCTACACTGTTGGATTCAGTTAGTATTTTGTTGAGGATTTTTGCATCTATATGCATCAGGGATATTGTTTTGTAGTTTTCTTTTTTGGTTATGTCACTTCATCATTTGGGTATCAGAGTAATACTGGTTTCATAGAATAACTTAGGAAGGATTTTTTCTTCCTCTATCTTTTCGAATGGTGTCAATAGGATTGACACAAATTCTTCTTTGATTGTTTGATAGAATTCAGCTGTGAATCTATCTGGTCCTGGACTTTTTTTCTCTTGGTAACTTTTTAATTACCATTTCAATCTCACGGCTTGTTATTGGTCTGTTCAGAGTTTCAACTTCTTCCTGGTTTAATCTAGGAGGGTTGTATATTTCCAGGAATTTATTCTTCTACTCTAGGTTTTGTAGTTTATGGACATAAAAGTGTTCATAGTAGCCTTGAATAATCTTTTGTATTTCTGTGGTATTGATTGTAATATTGCCCATTTCATTTCTAATTGAGCTTATTCAGATCCTCTCTCTTCTTTTCTTGATTAATCTCGCTAATGGTGTCTCAATTATATTTATCTTTTCAAAGAACTAACTTTATGTTTCATTTGTCTTTTGTATGTTTTTTTGTTCAATTTCATTTAGTTCTGTTCATCTTTGTTATTTCTTTTCTTCCACTGGATTTGGGTTTGGTTTGTTCTTGTTTCTCTAGTTCCTTAAGGTGTGACCTTAGATTGCTTATTTGTGCTCTTTAGGACTTTTTGATGTAGACATTTAATGTTATGAACTTTCTCCTTAGCACTGCCTTTGCTGTATCCCAGAGGTTTTAACAGGTTGCTTCACTATCATCATTCAGTTCAGATAATTTTTTAATTTCCATCTGGATTTCATTGTTGACCCAACAATCATTCAGGAGCAGGTTATTTAATTTCCATATATTTGCATGGTTTTGAGAGTTCCTTTTGGAGTTGACTTCCAATTCTATTCTACTTTGATCTGAGAGAGTACTTGATATAATTTTGATTTTCTTATATTTATTAAGACTTGTTTTGTAACCTATCATATGGTCAATCTTGAAGAATGTTCCATGGGCTGACGAATAGAATGTATATTCTGCAGTTGTTGGGTAGAATGTTCTGTAAATATCTTTCAAGTCCATTTGTTCTAAGGTATAATTTAAGTCTGTTGTTTGTTTGTTGACTGCCCGTCTTGATGACCTGTCCAGTGCTGTAAGGGGAATATTGAAGCCACCCATTATTATTGTGTTGCTGTCTATCTTATTTCTTAGGTCTAGTAGTAATTGTTAAATAAATTTGTGAGTTCCAGTGTTAGGTGCATATATCTATATATTTGTAATTTTTTCTCTTGGACTAGTCCTTTTATCATTACATAATGTCCCTGTTTGTCTTTTATTACTGCTGTTGCTGTAAAGTTTGTTTGGTCTGATATAAGAATAGCTATTCCTGCTCACTTTTTGTTTCCATTTTTCATGGAATGTCTTTTCCCATTCCTTTAACTTAGGTTTATATGAGTCCTTATGTGTCAAGTGAGGAAGATACCAGATACTTGTTTGCTGAATTATTATCCATTCTGCCATTCTATATCTTTTAAGTAGGGCATTTAGGTTATTTACATTCAATGTTAGTATTAAAATGTGAGGTGCTATTCTATTCATTGTGCTGGTTGTTACCTGAGTACCTTTTTCAAAAAAATCATTGTGTTATTGTGTTATAGATTCTGTGAGATTTATGCTTTAAAACGATTCTGTTTTGGTGTATTTTGAGGATTTTTTTTCAAAATTTAGAGCTCCTTTTAGGTGTTCTTGTAGTGCTGGCTTGGAAGTGGTAAATCCTCTCAGGGCTTGTTCCTCTAAAAAAGACTATCTTTCCTTCATTTATGAAGCTTAGTTTCACTGGATACAAAATTCTTGGCTAATTATTGTTTTCTTTAAGGTGGCAAAAGATAGGACCCCAATCCCTTATTGCTTATAGTGTTTGTGCTGAGCAGTCTACTGATAATCTAATAAGTTTTCTTTTATAGGTTACTTGATGCTTTTGCCTCACAGCTTTTAGGATTTGTCTTGACTTTAGATAACCTGATGACTACGTGCCTAGGCAATGATATTTAATGGGATAAATTTTCTGAGTATTCTTTGAGCTTCTTATATTTTAATGTCTAGATATTTAGCAAGGCTGGGGAAGTTTTCAATTATTCCCTTAAATATGTTTTTCAAACTTTTAGATTTCTCTTCTCCCTCGGGACCACCAATTACTCTCAGGTTTGATTGTTTAACATAATCCAAAATTTCTTGGAGCCTTTGTTTACTTATTTTTTATTCTTTTTTCTTTGTCTTAGTTAGATTGAGTTAATTCAAAAGCCTTGTCTTCGAGCTCTGAAGTTCTTTCTTCTACTTGTTCAATTCTATTTTTGAGACCTTCCAGTGCATTTTGCATTTCTCTAAGTGTGTCCTTCATTTCCAGAAGTTGTAATTGTTTTTTATTTATGTATCTATTTCATTGGAGATTTTTCTATTCATATCCTGTATCCTTTCTTTATTTCTTTAAATTGAACTTCACCTTTCTCTGGTGCCTCCTTGATTAGCTTAATAATTGACCTTCTGAATTCCTTTTCTGACAATTTAGAGATTTTGTATAGTTTGGATCAATTGATGGTGAGCTTGTGTGATTTTTGAGGGTGTTAAAGAACCTTGTTTTGTCAATCATATTACCAGAATTCTTTTTCTGTTTCCTTCTCATTTGGGTAGACTATGTCAGAGAAAAGATCTAGGGCTCAAAGTCTGATGTTCAGATTATTTTGTCCCACAGGGTGCTCCCTTGATGTGGTCCTCTCCCCTTTTCCATAGGATGGTGCTTCCTAAGAGCCATACTGTAGTGATTGTTATTTTTTTCCTGGATCTAAGTACCCAGTGGGGCTGCCAGGTTCTGGGATGGTACTGGGGAGTGCCTGTAAAGAGTCCTGAGACGTGATCTATCTTCAGGTCTTTCAGCCGTGGATACAAACACCTGCTCCAGTGGAGGTAGTGTTGGGGTTCAGGGGTTCAGGGGAGCCCTCATCTCCTCTGAGAGAATGTTTCTCCAAGGTTCTTGGTCTCCCGTTCTCTCAAGAATGAGAGAGGGGACTACGGCAGGTGCACTTGTAAATACTAGACCCCAAAGTGTTTGCAAAACTGATTCATTTAGGTAGAGAAAGAGAAAAAGGAGAGGAAGAGAGAAAGCTTCCAAGAGAGAGAGTGTGTGGAAGAGAATCCAAACATGGAGTCCAAAGGGGTGTGGAAGAAGGGGACTTTTAACCTGGGAGGAACCCCCACCTTCTCCAAGACCCCTGACCAATGAAAGAGTTCCTTAGAACTTCCCCTGGAGTGATTGAATTTTGATTCTTCCCATGCCTGCAAAAATTAAAACAGAGACCGTTAACTATCCTGGATGGAGAGAGATGGGAGGGGGTGCATGGCGCTGTGAAGTTCTTGCCCTTAAATCTATGGTCCCTTGTGGACCCGGAAAGAGAACATCTTCCTTCAGTAGCAAGGAAGTGAAGTGGACTCTGTGAGAGTCCTTAGTTACATTTTTGCTAAGTGCATTGGTTTTGTATTGTTTAGCCTCTAACCAGGATGTGGCCCTTTTAAGAGCGCATGAGCTATGGTAGTATAGGTGCTAGGTGGTGAGCAGGGCCGTAGAGCTCCCAAAAGATTATGTCCTTTGTCTTCAGCTACCAGGCAGGTAGAGTAAGACCATCAGGTGGAGGAAGGTTAGGCATGTATGAGCTTATATTCTCCCTAGGTGGTGCTTGCTCTGGCTGTTGTGGGGGATGGGAATGTGGTTTCCAGGCCAATGGAGTTGTGTTCCCAGGGGGATTATGGCTGCCTCTGCTGTGTCACACAGATCACTAGGGAAGTGGGAGAAAGCCAGTAGCCACAGGCCTCACCCAGCTCCCACACAGCCCACAGCCTGGAAGGCCACTCTCACTCCCATGATGTCCCCCTAACCCTAGTACACTGAGTTTACTTCCAGGCTGCCAGTGAGCAGGGCTGAGAACTTGCCCCAGGCTACAAGCCTCCCAGCTGAGAAAGCAAGCAGACTCACAGGTTCTCAGCTGTCCCACAGAGCCTGCAGCAGCAATCCACCTTCTTCAAAGGGTCTGTGGATTCTCTCAGCTTTCCTGGTATTTCTGCAGTAGTTCTTGGAGGAAAGTTCACAATGTGAGTCCACATGCTACTGTGTCTGTCTGAGTGGGAGCTACAAGTTAGTTCTGCCTCCTATCTGCCATTTTGTTTCCTCTTCTGCCTTTCTTAAAAAGTTTTATAAACTGATTTAGTAGTTTTTTAAGTGAAATAAAAAGCATTGTCAAAAACTGCAATTTAAAACCATGCCACACAACATGATATGCCAATTAGACATAAAAGACAACTACACTACATCCAACAATGGTAGGATACACATTCTTCAAGCAAACATGGAACATTCTCCAAAATAAATCATATGCCAGGTCATAAAATAAGCATCAATAAATTTAAAAATATTGAAATCATAAATCACTTGTTTTTGGTACATAATAAAATAAAATTAGAAATCAATAAAAGAGGGCAATTAGGAAATTTCATAAATAGGTGGAAATAAACAACATTCTCCTAAATAACCAATGAGTCAACAATAAATCAAAAGAAAAATTAGAAAACTCAGGTGAATAAAAAGTCATACATAACATAATGAAACTTATGGGATGCAACAAAAATAGTCATTAGAGAAAAGTTTATGGTTGGGAAAGCTTATATTATTTTTAAAAGGTTGCAAATCAATAAACTAACTTTCTGCTTTAAACAAAGCAAAGAAATGCAAACTAAACGCTAGCAAGCAGAAGGAAGAACATAACAATTAGAGCAGAAATTAATTAACATAGCACAGGAAAACAATAGAGAAAATTAATAAATTCAAAATTTGGTTATTTGAAAAGATCACCAAATTAACAATCTTTTAGATAGACTGAACAAGAAAAAAGAACACTCAAATAATTAAAATCTGGAATGAAGGGGGAATTACTATTGATTTATAGCAATCAAAAGTATTGTAAGAGAATGAAAAATTGCAGGCCAAAGATTAGATGACCTAAATGGAATGCACGAATTCCTAGAAAGACATAAACTACTGGAAAAGATTCAAGAAGATATTAAAAATCTGAATAGATTTCTACTGTAACGAGTAAAGAGTTTGAATTGGGAATTTTAAAACTTACCATAAAGAAAAGCCAAGTACCAGATGGCTTCACTGCTGAATTCTACCAAACATTTCAAGAAGAATTAAGACCATTCAACAAAAAGACTTCTAAAAAGTTAGTGAAAAGGGAACACTGTTCAACTCATTTTATGAGTCTTAAACTCATATCCAAACCACATGAACATAACAAGAAAACTGCAGACTGATATCCCTTATCAATATAGATACAAAAATTTTCAATAAAATACTAGCAACCCTAATCCAGCAACATATAAAAAGGATTACGCTATATGATTTAGTGAGACTTAACCCAGGAAGCGAAGACCATTTCAACATGTGAAAATCAACAAACATGATACATTATACTAATAAAGAACAAACACTACATGATTCTCTCAATAGATAAAGAAAAAGTATTTGACAAAATCTAATAACTCTTAATGATAAAACAGACAACACACTAAAAACTACAAGAGAACTTCATCAAGATGATATAAGGCATCTATAAAAAATCCACAATAATCATCACATTTAATGATGGAAAATAAATGTTTTTTCCTCAAAGAATAAGCAGCAGGCAAGAATATTTTTTATCATCACTTCTATTCAACATTGTATTGAAGGTTCTAGAAAGAGAAATTAGACAATAAAATAAAACATCAATATTAGAAAGGAAGAAGTAAAACTGGCTGTAGATGACATGATCTTTTGTACACAGAAAATCCTGTAGAATGCAATAAAAGTATTAGAACTAATAAATGAGCTCAAGAAGGTTGGCGGATACATGGTCAATATAAAAAATCAGCTATAATTTTACACACTAGCAATAAATATTTCTAAAATTAAGAAAATGATCTTATAAATATAATAGCAGGGAAAATATCTAGGAATAAATTTAATAAATACAAAATTTGTACGCTGAAAACTACAAACCATTGTTGAAAGAAATTTTAAGAGGCTGAAATAAATAAAAAGACATACAACATACATAGATCACAGCACTTAATACTGTTAAGAAGAAAATATTCTCCAAATTGATTGATAGGTTCAAAACAGTCTTGTTAAAAAAAATAAAACGATCCCAGATGTCTTCTTTGCAGAAACTGACAAACTTATTCTAAAATTTATATGGAAATGCAAGGGAGCCAGTAGAGCCAAAATCATTTGAAAAACAAAATTGAAGAACTTACAATTCATGATTTCAAAATGTATAACAAAGCCACAGATGTCAAGACAGTGTAGTCCTGGCATAGGGTAAACATATAGATCAATGAAACTGCATTAGGAGCCCAGAAGTAAACCCTTATATTCATGGCCTACTGATCTAAACTAGAGTACCAAGACAATTGACTGGGGAAAGAAAAGTCTTCAACAAATAATACTAAAACAATTGACTATCCACAAAAATGAATTTGGACCCCTACCCCAAACCATGCATAAAACTAACTCAAAAGATATGAAAGACCTAAAACATATGAGCTAAACTGTAAATTTGTTAGAAGAAAATATGAGTAAAATTTTATGATGATATGTTAAGCAATGGTTTCTTTGAGATAACACCAAAAACATAAGGAACAAAGTAAAACAAAGGAGAAATTGGTCTGCATCAACATTAAACATTTTGTGTTTCAAAGAAAATTATCAAGAAAGTGAAACAACAATCACAGAGTGAAAATGTAAAATGGTGCAGCCACTTTGGAAAACAGTTTGGCAGGTCTTCACAAAGTTAAACATAAAATTACCTCATGACCTAAAATTGAAAACATGTTTACATAATGATTTGTACTGAAATGTTTGTGGCAGCAGTATTTGTAATAGTCAAAAAGTGGAAATAACCCAAATGTCCCTAACTAATGAATGGAGAAACAAAATATATAATCTATACAATGAAACCTTATTTAGAAGCACCAAGATGGCTGACTAGAAGCAACTAATGTGTGCTGCTCTCAGGGAGAGGAGACAAAGTAGCTAATAAACACTAACTCTTCAAGTGAATTGTCTAGAAGCCCATATTGGGGTTCACAAAGTCAGCAATGGCAATCCACAGAGAGCAGAGAAGAATGAGGCAAGACAACAACCCACCAATTTTGGTGCAGATCCAGAGAAAACTCCCTACCACGGGGAAACGGTGAGTGAGTGAGAGCCCCTGGGGACCCACAATTCTGCCATGGGCCTTTGCAAGCCTGGGCACAGGAGATCTCACTTGCCACCCCTGTGCCTCCAACTGACACAAAGAGCTGCCTGAAGTCTAATTAGAGCCACCTCTCAGTCCTATATGGAACCTCACAGGCTTTGAATCCCTGAGCATCCCAGTGCCAACTGCTATAGTCCCAGAAACAAGGAAGGTTGTACTCTCTTATGTGCCCCTTGGATAGGAACCACATTCACAGTGCTGAGGAACAGACCGATTGTGGGCCCCACCACTGCTCCACCTTATCAGACCAGACCCACTGACCTGGTACCTCAGTGAAGTAACCTCACCTCCCCACCCCCACGCCTGAGGCCTTTCATCTGGTCACAGATCTCCATTGTTCTGGGAATGAGCAAAGAGCTGCAGAATAGCCCTGGGCCTCCAGCACACAGCAGCTGCCATATGCAAAAGCAACCAGACTGTTCTCCCTTGCCCTCACTTCCCTCCAGGTGAGGGAGGGAACAAAAAACCTGATTGCTTTGCTGGCACCTCCAGCATGTCACCACTGCTTTACAGAGAGGAGGTCATACTGTCTTTCTGGTGAGCCCCTACCCTCACTGCTCTTTGCTGGACAGTGCACCTTTACCACCTCCTACTTGGCCCCACAGCACAGCCCTCCCACCACCAGCTGATTGTCCTCATTGGTAGTGCCTCTGTGTTTCTCTGTGGTGGAGTTCCTGAAGACAAGTGAAAGGCCCTATGCCATTACCACTGCTGAGGTCTCTGCTACTGCTGCCCCCAAGCTAGGAAATAAACAAAAAGCCTGAACTCACCCTAGAGCTGCATTGCATAGCTCAGGAGTGTTGAGCCCTGATCTGTGACTGGCACTCGAGGAGAGGAGTCCATACTTTGAGAACACTGATAAGGGTGAATCACGTGGGTTTGTGAGCTTCTACAGGAGTAGGACATGCCTCCCTCTGCAGGGAGGGTCCAGAAAAATTGTGGCCTATCTCCCTTTTATGGCCTTTGCCCAAGGGATCTCTATGATGCATAATACCTAACAAAAGAAGCGTGGGCACAGAGCCAGTGAGAGGAGGAGTATCCTTAAGTCTCAGGAGTGGACCTGGTGAGGGGGTCATGTTTCTCCCTACTGCACCACAGAGCATGACTGTAAACATGAGGAAATACAAGATTCATGCCTCTAAATAAGATTCAATCTGCCAGCCATTACTCTTTAGCACAGTCTTTTGAATTGCAGCCCAAACTACAACACCAAGAATACTTAACTAATATAAGCTTCTGTAAAATCAAGAGCGAGAATTCAGCAACAAATAAAGATCCTGCACAAAGCCTTGGCCCTCTGAAAATATAAAGAAATAAAGTCAACAGACTTTACTCAACTTACACCACACTTAAAAGAACACAGATCCTCCCAGATGAGAAGAAAAAACAGTGTAAGAACTCTGGCAATTCAAAAAGCCACAGTGTCCTCTTACCTTCAAACAAGTCTAGTAGCTCCCCAGAAATGTTTCTTAACTGGTTGAAAATGACTGAAATGACAGACATAGAATTCAAAATCTGGGTGGCAGGGAAGCTCATCGAGATTCAGGAGAAAGTTGAAATCCAATCCAAGGAATCCAAGGAACCCAGTAAAACAATCCAAGAGATGAAAGACAAAGTAGTCATTTTAAGGAAGAACCGAACTGATTCGCTATAACTAAGAAACTCTTTACAAGGATTTTTACTACAATCAGCACTATTAACAGCAGAATAGACAAAGCTGAGGAAAGAATCTCTGAGCTTGAAGACAGATTCTTCAAATCAATTACTCAAAAATAAAGAAACAGTAATTTTAAAAAGTGAATAAAACATCCAAGAAATACAGGATTATGTAGAGACCAAGTCTTTAAATTGTTGGCATTCTTGGGAGAGAAGGAGAGAGAATAAACAACTTGGAAAACATATTTAAGAGTATAGTAACAACCAGCTAACAACACAGTGACAGGATCAAAATCTCACATATCAATACCCAACCTTGGATGTAAATAAGCTAAACGCCTCACTTAAAAAACAGAGAGTGACAGACTGAATAAAAAGACAAGACCAAAATATCTGTTGTCTCCCTGAGACCCATTTCGTATGTAATGACACCAATAGGATTAAAGGAAGCAGATGGAGTAAGAGCTATTATACAAACAGAAAACAAAAAACGCAGGATTTGCTATTCTTATATCACATAAAACAGATTTTAAACCAGTAAGAAGGATGAATAAGGTCATTACATAATGACAAAGGATATAATCCAACAAGAAGACATAACTATACTAAGTATATATGCATCCAACATTAGAACACCCAGATTTATAAAGCAAGCTCTTCTTAGCCTACAAACAAAAACAGACAACGACATCACAATAGTGGGAAACATCAACAGCACGTTAGACAGATCACTGAGGCAGAAAACCAACAAACTCTGAAATTTAACTCAAAACTTGACCAATTGGACCTAATAAACACCTATGGAATTCTCCACAAACTAATCACAAAACATACATTCTTCTCATCTGCACACAAAACATATTCTAAGATAAATCACAAACTTAATCAAAAAGCAAGTTTCAATAAATTTAAAAAATTAAAACTATACCAAGCATACTCTGAGGCTACAGTGCAATAAAAATAAAAATGAATATAAAGAAGATGTCTCAAAACTATGAAAATTTGTGAAAATTCAACAACTTACTCCTGAAATTAAGGCAGAAATTTAAAAATACTTTGAAATTAGTGAAAATTGGTACACAACTTACCAAAATCTCTAAGAAGCAGCTAAAGCAGTGTTATAAAAAAAATTTATAGCACTAATCACCTTCAACAAGAAGTTGAAAAGATTTCAAATTAATAATCTAACATTGCATCTAAAGGAAGTAGAATAAAAAGGACAACTCAAAATCTAGCAGAAGAAAAAAATAACTAAAATTAGAAAAGAACTGAATGAAACTGAGATGTAAAAATTTATTTAAAAGACCAATGAAACAGAAAGTTTGTTCTTTAAATAATTGATAGACTGCTAGCTGGATTAACAAAGAAAAAAAGAGAAGATTCCAAAAAGTTCAATCAGAAATGACAAAGATGACATTATAGCTGAACCCAGAGAAAAAGAGAAGATCTTCAGAGCATACTATAAACAACTCTATGCACACAAATTAGAAAATCTAGAGGTAAGAATAAATTCATGGAATCACACAATGTCCCAGGATTGAATTAGGAAGAGATTGAAACCCTAACTTTACCAATATTAAAGTCGGAAATTGAATCAGTTATTAAAAAACTTACCAATCAAGACAAAAAGCCCTAAATGAATTCATAGCTGAATTCTACCAGATTTACAAAGAACTAGTGCCAATCCTACTGAAACTATTTTAAAAAATTGAGGAGGCTCCTTCCTAACTCATTCTATGAAGCCAACATTAGCCTAATACTAAAATCAGGCAGATACACAACAAAAAAAAGAAAAAGAAAGAAAGAAAGAAAGAACTTTAGGACAATATCCCTGATAAACATAGATGCAAAAATTCTCAACAAAATACCATCAAACCTAGTCCAGCAGCATATCAAAAGTAAATCCACTATGAATAAGTAGACTTTATTCCTGGAAATTATTTACAAACTGTGGATCTGAAAAAGGTCTACCATCCAGAATCTATAAGAAAATTAATGACATCATAAAGCAAAAAGCAAATAACTTCATTAAAAATATGCTAAGGACAGGAATAGACACTTCTCAAAAAGAAAACACCACCACCACAAGTGACCAAAAACATGAAAAAATACTCATTATCACTAATCAGCAGATAAATGCAAATTAAAACCACCATGAGGCCAGGCACGGTGGCTCACGCCTGTAATTCCAGCACTTTGAGAGGCTAAGGTGGCTGGATCATGAGGTCAGGAGTTCAAGACCAGACTGGCAAAGATGGTGAAATCCCGTCTCTACTAAAAATACAAAAATTAGCCGGGTGTGGTGGTGGATGGCTTTAATCCCAGCTACTCGGGAGGCTGAGGTAGGGAGTTGCTTGAACCTGGGAGGCAGAGGTTGCAGTGAGCTGAGATCGCATCACTGCACTCTAGCCTGGGTGACAGAGCGAGACTCCATCAAAACAAAAAGAAAAAAAGAAAAGAAAAGAAAAAAAGAAAGAAAAACCACAATGAGACACCAGTCAGAATGGCTTTTTATTAAAATATTATACTAGTTAGAATGGCTTTTTTCTTTTAAGTCAAAAAACAACAGATGCTGGTGAGACTGTGGAGAAAACAGAATGTTTATACACTGTTGCCAGGATGAAAATTAGTTCAGCCATTCTGAAAAGCAGTTTGGAGATTTCTCAAAATAATTTAAAAGAGAGCTACTGTTTGACTCACATTCTTATTACTGGGCATATATCACCCCACAAAATAGATCAATTTTACCAAAAAGACACATACCCTTATATGTTCATCACTGTGCTATTAACAATAGCAAAAACATGGAATAAACCTAGGTGCTCATCAACGGTGAATTGAATAAGAGAAATGTGGCACATGCACACCATGGAATAGTATGCAACCATAAAAAAGAATGAGATCAAGTCCTCTGCAACAACATGGATGCAGCTGGAGGCCATTATCCTAAATAAATTAATGAAGGAATAGAAAATCAAATACTGCATGCTTTCATTAATCAAAGGGAGTTATACATTGGGTATTCATAGACATAATGATGCCAACAGTAGATACTGGGACCACTACAGCATGGCAGGGAGGAAGAGGAGTGTGGACTGAAAAACTACCTACTGCATACTATGTTCACTACCTGGGTGCAATATATCAATGTAACAAATTTGCACATGCACACCCCTATATAAAATAGAAGTTAAATTGAAAAAAAAAAGAAATAACATTATTCTTGTTCTCACATATGAAAGAAAATTATTGTCTTGAAATAAAGTACTGATACATGCTACAATATGAATAAACTTTGAAAACACTATATATGAAAATTTAGTCACAAAAGACCAAAAACTGTATTGTTTCATAGATGATAAATGCCCAAACCAATCAAATACATGAAGATGATAAGATAAACTAGTAATTAAGAAGCAGGTTAAGCAGAGAGATAATACAAATGAATGACTGCTAATGACTGCATTATTCTATTCTCACATTGCTAATAAAGTCATACCTGAGACTGGGTAATTTATAAAGAGGTTTAATTGACTCACAGTTCAGCATGGCAGAGGAGGTCTCAGAAAACTTACAATTATGGCAGAAAGAGAAGCAAACATATTCTTCTTCACATGGTGGCATCAAGGAGAAAAATGAGAGCTAAGCAAAAGGGAAAGCCCCTTACAAAACGATCAGATCTCATGAGAACTTACAAGAATAGCATGGGAAAAACCACCTCCTGATTCAATTACCTCCCACTGGGACCCTCCCACCACACATGGGGTTTATGAGATTACAATTCAAGATGAGATTTGGGTCAGAACACAAAGCCAAACCATATCATTTCACCCCTGCCCCTCCCAAAGCTTGTGCTTTCACATTTCAAAACATAATGCTTTTCCAAGAGTCCACCAAAATCTCAATTGATTCCAGCATTAACCTAAAAGTCTAAGTAAGTCCAAGTTCTCATCTGAGACAAGACAAAACCCTTCCACCTATAAGACTGCAAAATCAAAAGCAAGTTTGTTACTTCCTACCTTCCTATATACAGTAAGGGTACAGGAATTGGGCAAAAATACCACTGCAAATGGGAGAAATTGGCCAAAACAAAGGGGCTACAGGCCCCATGTAAGTCCAAAATTCAATAGAGCAGTCATTAAACCTTAAACTTTTTAAATGATCTCCTTTGATTCCATGTCTCACATCCTGAGCATGCCAATGCAAAAGGTGGGCTCCCAAGGCCTAAGGCAGCTCCATCCTTGTGACTTTACAGGGTACAGCCCTCCTCCTGGCTGCATTCTTAGGCTGGTGTTGAGTCTCTGAGGTTTTCCCAGGCACACAGTACAAGCTGTTGGTGGATCTACCATTCTGGGGTCTGCAGAATTGTGGGCCTCTTCTCACAGCTCCACTAGCCAATGCACCAGGGAAGACTCAGTGTGGGGGCTCCAACCCCATATTTCTTTTTCCCACTGCCTTAAGAGAGGTTCTCCATGAGGGCTCTGCCCTGACAGAAAACTTCTGTATGGACATCCAGGTCTTTCTATACATCCTCTGAAAATTAGGTGGAGATTCCCAGAGCTCAATCCTTGACTACTGTACAACTGCAGACGCAAAACCACATAGAAACTGCCAAGGCTTTCAGTGTCCTCCCTCTGAAGCAACAGCCTGAGATAGAGCAGCTGGGATGCATGGCACCAAACCCCAAGACTGGACACAGCAGGGGGTCCCTGGCCCTAGCCCAAGAAACCATTTTCTCCATCTAGGCCTCCAGGCCTATGGTAGGAAGGTTTGCTACAAAGGCCTCTGACATGCCCTGGAGACATTTTCCCTATTGTCTTGATGGTTAACATTCAGCTCCTCAGTACTTACACAAAGTTCTTCAGCTGGCTTAAATTCTCCCCAGCAAACGGATTTTTCCTTTATATTTTATCATCAGGCTGCAAATTTTTCAAACTTTTTTGCCTTTCTTCCTCTTGAACGCATTGCCACTTAGAAATTTATTCTGCTAGATACCCTAAATCATCTCTCTTGAGTTTAAAGTTTCACAGATTTCTAGGGCAGGGACAAAATGCAACCAGTCTCTGCATAACAAAAGTAACTTTTCCTCCAGTTTCAAACAAGTTTTTAATCTCCATCTGAGACTATTTCAGCCTGGACGTCATTGTCCATATCACTATCAGCATTTTGGACAAAGCCATTCAACAAGTCTCCAAGAAGTTTCAAACTTTCCCAAAGTTTCCTGTCTTCTTCTGAATCCTCTAAACTGTTTCAACATCTATGTGCTATATAGTTCCAAAGTTACTTTCACATTTTTTGGGTATTCCTATAGCAGCATGCCACTTCCTCAGTACAAATTTAATTTATGAGTCTGTTCTCACACTGCTAACAAAGACATGCCAAGATTGGGTAACTTATAAAGGAAAGAGGTTTAATTGACTCACACTTCAGCATTACTAGAGAGGCATCAGGAAACTTACGATGATGGTGAAAGGGGAAGCAAACAGGTCCTTCTTAATGTGACAACAGCAAGGAGAAGAATGAGAGGCACACAAATCAGGAAGCCCGTTATTAAACCATCAGATCTCATGAGAATTTACTCACTATCATGAGAAAAGCATAAAGGAAACAACCACCATGATTCAATTAACTCCCATCACAGGTGGAGATTTTTTTTTATTATTATACTTTAAGTTCTGGGGTACATGTGCAGATCTTCCAATATTGTTACATAGGTGTACACATGACAAGTTGTTTGCTGCCTCCATCCCCCTGTCACCTACATTAGGTATTTCTATTAATGTTATCCCTCCCCATTGTCCTCTCCCCCTGTTATCTCTCCCCTAGCCTCCCACCCTCCAACAGAACCCAGTGTGTGATGTTCCCCTCCCTGTGTCCATGTGTTCTCAAAGTTCAACACCCACTTATGAGTGAGAACACTTGCTGTTTTGATTACTGTAGCCTTGTAGTATAGTTTGAAGTAAGGTAGCATGATACCTCCAGCTTTGCTCTTTTTGCTTAGGATTATCTTAGCTATGCAGGCTTTGTTTTGGTTCCATGGGACATTTAAGGTGGTTTTTTTACAGTTCTGTGAAGAAGATTAATGGTAGCTTGATGGGGATAGCATTGAATCTATAAATTACTTTGGGCAGTATGGCCATTTTCACAATATTGATTCTTTCTAACCATAGCATGGAATGTTTTTCCATCTGTTTGTGTCCTCTGATATTTCCTTGAACGGTGAATTGTAGTTCTCCTGGAAGAGGCCCTTTGCATCCTTTGTTAGTTGTATTCCTAGGTATTTTATTCTCTTTGTAGCAATTGTGAATGGGAGTTTGCTCATGATTTGGCTCTCTGACTGTCTGTTATTGGTGTATAGAAATGGTTGTGACTTTTACACATTGATTTTGTATCCTGAGACTTTGCTGAAGTTGTTTATCAGCTTAAGGAGATTTTGGGCTGAGAAGATGGGGTCTTCTAAATATACAATCATGTCATCTGCAAATAAAAACAATTTGACTTCCTCTTTTCCTAACTGAATATCCTTTATTTCTTTTTCTTGCCTGATTGCTCTGGCTAGAACTTCCAATACTATGTTGAATAGGAATGGTGAGAGAGGGCACCCTTGTCTAGTGCCAGTTTTCAAAGGGAATGTTTCTACTTTCTGCCCATCCAGTATGATATTTGCTGTGTGTTTGTTGTAAATACCTTTTATTATTTTGTGAGACATTCCATCAATACCCAGCTTATTGATAGTTTTAGTATAAATAGCTGTTGAATTTTGTCAAAGGCCTTCTCTGCATCTATTGAGATAATTATGTGATTTTTGTCTTTGGTTCCATTTATGTGATGGATTGCATTTATGGAATTACTTATGTTAAACCAGGCTTGCATCCCATGGATGAAGCCTACTTGACCGTGATGGATAAGCTTTTTAATCTGCTGTTGCATTTGGTTTGCCAGTATTTTATTGAGGATTTTTGCATTGATGTTCATCATGGATATTGGCTGAAATTTTCTTTCTAGTTGTGTCTGCCAGGTTTTGGTATCAGGATGATGCTGGTCTCATCAAATGAGTTAGGGAGTATTCCCTCTTTTTATATTGTTTGGA